>JAMALN010000108.1:0-61536 GCA_023630115.1 Cutaneotrichosporon sp. PK4640
TGGAAGCTCTTCAGGCAGGGTCGCGCGACGTCGCGCGCACTCTTCGGTGGCGACAGCCTCAACTTTGAAATGTCCTCCGACTCGACTGCGGACACGGACCGCAAGAAGAGCAAGCGCCTCTTCCGCGGGCGGAGGAACAGCATCAAGCGCGAGCGCATGTTCGGCCACCTCGAGGACCGGTTCGTGTCGATCGCAATCCGCGTCTCGCTTTACCCGATTACGCTCGTGATCGTCAACGGCGTGATTGCGATCGGCGACCTCTACATCTCCCTCCAGGGCGGCGTGAAATCTAAGGCCGTGTACGGGCTGTACTGCGTGTACTACCTGTTCTACGGGGTGCGCGGCGTGACATTTGCCATGTTAGCCGCGGTCGTCGATCCCTGCCTCCGCAAGGGGTTCCGCGCTGCGTACCGGGAAAAGTTCCCCTCGCCCTCTCTGGAGAAGGACAAGGGTGCGGACCCGAGCTGGTCCCTGCCCGAGCCTGTGGGGTGCGTTGCGCCGCTCGCGAGCGCCATGGATCCGTCTACGAATGCGGTCAACGAGTTCGACATCAACCAGCTGAACGTCGCTATGCCTGCTGCTGCGGCTGGCCGAGGGAGTATGGACAGCGACAGCTCGATGGACGTGCTCCAGGCGCTCTTTGCCTCGGAGCCACCACCAGACGCCAGAATCCCCAACCCTGCTCACTCCGAACACACTCGCCGCGGTTTCCACCCACATCTGCCCCACTTCCACCCCCACCTCCCCCACCTCCACCTGCACATGCCAAACCTCAAGCACCTCCCGTGGTTCCTGCGCCGGCATCTCGAGAAGGAGGCCGAGGCGGCGGCACAGGCAGACGTCGAAGCGGGCACCATCACGCCGACGCCCGTCGCGCCCGCCTCACCAGCAGCAACGCCAGCGAGCTTCACCAACGCCTTCACGGGCGTGCCGGCGGACGCCATGCCGTCGTGGCTTGACGACGCGGCCGACGATGTCGTTTCGCCCGCAGCGCTGGCGGCCGCGCAGGCACAACAGGCTCACGTGGCCGATGCGGATGCCCTGGACCGGGCGCTGGCCAGAGTCGAGACGGAAGAGCAGGAGCGGGCGCGCGACAAGGAGCGGGAGAAGGAGAGGCGAGACGAGAAGCGCCTGTCGCGCGAGTCACCGCGCGGCAGCCTCCCCACGCCACCACCAGCAGCCGTGCTCAACCAGGCGCTGGCGGGGCTTGGGCAGGGCGTTGCGGCTGTCATGGGCCCGTCTGTCGGCCTCAGCATGGGCATGGGGACACGGCGGGGCTCGCAGTCGTCCCACTTTTCGGGCTCGAGCAGCACGCGCGCGAGCTTCAGCGCCAGCGTCGCGGGGAGTGCCGCGAGCCCAGGGGTGCGTGGCAGCTTCCGCAGCGCGCGGCCGCGCTGGGCCGCCGGTGTCCGCCGCGGGAGCTTGGGCGAGCCGCACACTCCGCTCCACCTCGCAGACCCCCGGGCACGGCGGCAGGCGACGCTCGCGCTGGCCGAGAAGCTGTACGAGGAGATGGAGGCGCAGTTGTGAGGGAAGGGATCGGTACTGCACAGGCTTATAGACTATACTGTGTGTATAATGTAATGTGTACGGGTAGAGCGAGCGGTGGTGCAGCGAGGTCGGTGGTGGTCCCCACAAGTCAGGTTGACGTGAACGACGAGACGTCTGCTCCGCTGCACGGCGCCGCGTGCCAGCGCCAGCCGCTGCTCTACTCGAACTCGACAGTTGCATCCCAGATATGACACAGAAACCAGAGACAAGCGACAACCTACTGAACCCCACATCCACAGCCCCTCCCTACACGCTCCCCACACTGCGCTTGCGTCTAGTGCTCGCAGAAGCTAAAGTCGCCATAGTTGAAAGCCTTGTTGGCGTGCTTGTCGATCGCGCGCCGCTCGTCCATGAGCTCCTCGCGCAGCTTCTTGGCCTCGTCGAGCTTGAACGGGCACTGGACGTGCGAGTACACCATCTCTGCGACCTCGGGCGGCAGGCGGCTCTCGACGACGCGCGGCACGCTCGCGCCCCAGTGCATCTGCTGCGGGGGCACGTTGGCGGTGGAGATGACCGGCGTCTCGGGGTCGACGAGGAAGAGGGCGACGATCTTGCGGTGCCCCGGCTTGGTGGGGTCGGCGAGGCGGAAGTCGCCGACGCGGTGCTGCATCACGTTCGGGAAGACGAGGAGGCGCCCCTCGCGCGTCAGCACCTTGCCGAACTCGAGGACCGTGCTGTGCTCGTCGAGGCCCGGGTTGGCGCCGAAGATGGTCGCGAAGGGCGCGTGGTCGGACTGCGCGTAGCCAAAGTTCTCGCAGAGGGACTCGGCGTTGCATGCCGTCCGGAAGGCGAGGTGCGAGTCGGTGATGTTCTCGTTGTCGTAGTAGTAGAGCGCGGTGGCGACGATGCGCTCGTTCAGCTGCCCCTCGATGTGCCAGCTGCCGCCGGGGTACGAGGGCTTCTCGGGCGTGAGGTGGATGTTGGCGAGCTTGACGATCACCTGCAGGTTCTTGTCGGCCCACGGCGCCTTGGTGAACGGGTACCCGACGAACTTGTACTCGGCGAGCGGCTCGGGCTGGATCACCTTGTGCGTCGCCTCGAACCAGAGTTGGTTGGCCTCGTCCTCCGAGTCGTACCAGTCGTTCGCCTCGACGTCGCCGTCGGAGGGGGGCGCGCGGTCCTTCTCCTCCCCCTCCTTCTCCTCGGCGGGCGCCTCGTTGTCCAGCGCGTCAAAGATCGAGTCCATGTCGTCGTCGTCGTCGCCGTCCTCGTCGTCCTCCGACTCGCCATCCGTGTTGAGGACGTCGGGCATCTCGATGTCCTCGAGCTCGCCGTCGCCGTCGCCGGCAACCGCAGCGTCGTTGTTGCCGTCGTCCGAGTTTGCCACCTCGGCCTCGGCGTCCTCGTCGCTGGCCGCGTCGCTCCCGGCCGCCGACCCCTCGCCCTCCTCGCCCGAGCCCTCGCCGCCCTCGTCGTCGCTGTCCCCCTGGTTCTCCGGGTTGTCCGGGTTGTTCCACGCGTCGCAGTAGCTCCCGCACACCTTGGGCGTAGTGCAGTGGCGGCTCGAGTCCATGCACCAGATGCGGTTGACCGTGTTATCGCGGTCCTCCCAGTGGACGCCGTCGTCCGCACCCATCCACGTCATGACGCGGTCGTACGTCGCAAACCAGAGCGGCACGGCCTGGGGTCAGCCTAGTCGCTTTCCAACCAACCTTCTCAACGAGCTCCTCGAGCACGCCGTACAGCTCCTTGTGCTCCTCGGGGTGCAGGTTGTTGATGTAGGACATGAAGCGCGCCTTGCCGTCCTTGAGCTCCACGTCGGCAGGGAGCCACTGGAACTTGCGGGACAGCAAGCGCTCCATGTCCAGAGTGTATCCCCAGTTGTGCTGCTTCTTGAGCACTCCCTCCGTGAGTGGGAGCGCGTCGCCGCTGCCCCAGGACGCGAGGGCGTCCGCAAGCGCAATCTCGCGGCCGCGCACCACCCGCGTCTTGCCGTACACGAGCGGGAAGAGGGACGGGTGCACGAGGTCGAGCACCTGCTCGTTGCTCCCCGGGTGCCAGTCGCGGTCCTCGGGGTCGACGTCCTCGAGGGGCTTGACGGCGGCTTGGAGCCGCTGGAGCAGCGCCTCGGACAGCGCCGCGTCGCTCTTGAAGACGGCCGCCGCGCCGTCGTACACGCTCGTGACCCCGCCATTGCTCTTGAACAGCTTGGCCTTGTCCCGCAGCTCGGCGAGCACGTAGTCGAACATCTTGTCGCTGAACCCCTGCTTGAGGGGCAGCGCGAGCGCCTCGGCGCGCCACTTGGCCACAATGTCGGGGTTGTCGACCTTGTCCGCCCAGTCCGGCTTGTCCGAGAGCAGGTCGATGACGCGCATCATCGCGCGCTCGCGCACCGTCGGCGTGTTCGACTTCCACTCGTCCTCGAGCACGGCCGAGGGGAAGCGGCGCACCTTGACAGTGTCCTTGGCATCCTTGTCCGTGGACTTGATCTTCTCCAGGACGTCAAACTTGGAGTACGCGTCGATGGGGAGGTCGGCGCCGGGGAGGAGGAGCTCGGGGCCTGCGGGCTTGGCCGGGGTGTCTGTAGCGGGTGCTGGGTCGGTGGTCATGGTGTGGTGGTGAAGCCTTGGACGGGATGAGAGGAGAAGAGACGAACGGAGGACGTGGCGACGGAACATTACATTGGGAAAGGGGGTGCGCGGGATCTACCTTTGTGAGAGGCGAGGCTATGCATCAGAGGACAAACACGAGTTGAGTGGACTGCCAAGAGCCCTCTTCCCCCTTCTTCTTCCCCACAACGCCTTAGTTTCACCTACGACGCGTCCTATCGCGTCGCGCGTCAGGGATTCTTCCGGCGGTCATTGAGCGTAGCCCGCTGCCGCTGATGCCCGAGCGCACTTCTGAAACCTTGGGTGTGCCGCTCAAGCCCGGCATTCTTCCATCAGGCAACCTCCCCCTCCCTCGATCCATCCCGTCCCTCGACCCGCTCAGCACAGCACGGCAGGGCGGGTTCCGGAACAAGGGATCATTGCGAGGTGGGGGTGAGTTGGAGGTGATGCGAGGTTACTGGAGGTGAACTTAGTGTCGAGATTTGATAGGGTGAAGCTTGAGGGCATCATGCTTCCTTGCCTCTCATCTCATCTTGTCAACCGTCAGCCCGCGTAGGCTGCTGCACAGACGTCGCGGCCCGTGTCAACATCCGTCAGGTCATGCAGCTCAGCCAACCACCGTCAGAGCAGTCTCCGAAGCGGAGTGGGGCACAATGAGCGCCCGCGCGCTCATCCACATTCTCCACCCCCTCCCTGTCCACCCCGCCAAGGCACACCCCGTCACTTGACATGCTCGCCCACTCGCCATCCTCTCTCTATCACTCACTACTCTCGATCTCTCCATCTCCCGTTCGCTCATTTGCCCACCTCCCGTCTGCTCTTCTTATACTCATATTCCTTTGCGCTACATCCTTGTACGAGCGGAAGTGATAACCTATCCGCGACAAGCGCGGATCCCTACACAGACTGAGACTGGTCTCGGACTCGACCGCGTTGCCCCGCCGCGCATAGATATCCCCGGTGCGGGCCTTCTGGCTGAGGCGCCCCGCACGGGACAGCCGAGTGGCGTCGACGAGGCAACTCGGCCGAGGTAGATGTTGAGAGAGCCTCGGTACGCTTGGCGGCGGCGGATGTGTGTGAGCCGGCTGGAACGGAGGAGAGCAACAAAGGGATCTGATCGACGACGCCACCACACAAAAATCTCCATCCGCTCACGGGCACCGGTAACCGCAAGCATGTGCTCATCCTCACCCTTCTGCCGCTTCCATCTCGCTTCCATTCCATGCAAACTCATCTCTCCATCACCTCATCCACGTTCTCACATCAGCATTTCCCTCCCATCGCGGATAGATAACCCTCCCCGCACCCCCCACTCGTCTCCCCGCTTACACTCCGCTCCAAACCCACCTCACACAGGCTGCCTCCCACTCGGCGCGCCCGATAACGTACCCGCGCTTAACTATCCGCGCGGATACCCGTTCTCGACTTTTGTCTCAACAACAACCATGCAGCGCGGTTAAAGAGCGAGCGCAGAGGCAAGCATCCCCCCAACTGACAACGGGAACGATGGACGGAGCCCCAACGTACGCACACGAGCGCATGGGCTCGGACTCGGCGAGCGAGAAGCACGCCGCCTCCCCCCGGCAGGAGGAGGTCGAGACGGACGCGGATGTCGAGCTCAACCGCGGCCTCAAGGGGCGGCACATTACCATGATCTCGCTCGGCGGTGTGCTGGGCACGGGCCTGTTCCTGTACACTGGTTCGGCGCTCGCGGAGGGTGGTCCTCTCGGGTAGGCGCTGTCGTTCGGCGCGCGCTGACATCCAGTATCCTCCTCGCCTACGGACTGATGGGAACGATGTGTTACGCCGTGATGGTGAGTACCGTCCTCCTGGCCCCGAGTCAGGAGGGGGTCGCCCGAGTCGCCTGACCTCCCCCACCCGACTGACACCAGATCTCGCTTGGCGAGATGGTCTCGGCCATGCCCCTCCCCGGAGGCGCCATCACCCTCGCGGGCAAGTACGTTGACAGCTCGCTCTCCTTCACCGTCGGCTGGTTCTACTGGTACACCTGGACCATCTTCCTGCCCTCTGAGCTGTCGGCGCTGTCCGTGCTCATCAACCTGTGGAACGACACAATCTCCAACGCAGCCTGGATCTCCATCTTCCTCGTCGCGGCCGTCACCCTCAACATGCTCGGCTCGGCGTGGTTTGGCGAGGTCGAGTTCTGGCTCGTGAGTTGGTGTGCATGGGATGCAGGGGGGGTTGGAAAACACGGCGTGTAAAAGTGGCAGGTTGAACTGGAGAACGGGAGATCCGCCACCTCCACCCCGCCCTGCGATCGGCCCCCTCGCTCCGCCCGCTCCGCTCGGCGCCGCCGCTAACCGCAGTCCTACCTCAAGATCTTCCTCGTCGTCGGCCTCCTCATCACCTCGATCGTCATCTCGGCCGGCGGCGGCCCGAACAAGGAGACCATTGGCTTCCGCTTCTGGCGCGACCCCGGCCCGTTCGTCCAGTACGCCGGCATTGCGGGCACGCTCGGCCGCTTCCTCGGTTTCTGGGCGACGCTCACCCGCGCCGCGTTCGCCTACATTGGCTCTGAGATTGTCGCCATTGCCGCCGGCGAGACCCGCAACCCCCGCCGCAACGTCCCCCGCGCCATCAAGAACGTGTACATCCGTATCCTGTTGTTCTACATCGGCGGCGTGTTTGCCATCGGTATCACCGTGCCGTCCAACGACCCCCGCCTCGCGCTGAACGCGGGCAGTGCGCTCGCCTCGCCCTTTGTGATCGCCATCGAGACGGCGGGCATCAAGGTGCTCCCCTCGGTCGTCAACGCCGGCCTGATCGCCAGCGGCTGGAGCGCCGCCAACTCGGAGCTCTTCACCTCCTCGCGTGCGCTGCACGGCCTCGCCATCCGCGGCCACGCCCCGCACTTCTTCGGCAAGACCACCAAGAACGGCGTGCCCTACATCGCCATCCTGACGTGCGCCGTCTTCGCCACCCTGGCCTTCATGTCGCTCGGCTCGAGCGCCGGCGTTGCGTTCGGCTACCTCGCCTCCCTGGGCGCCGCCGGCGGTCTCCTCATGTGGTGGAGCACGTGCGTCACCTACATCCGCTTCGAGCGCGGCCTGCGCGTCCAGGGCATCCCGCGCGACACGCTGCCGTACGCGAGCTGGTTCAACGGCCGCGCCGGGGCTGCGTGGTACGCCGCCTGCCTCATCGCCGTCGTCCTGTTCTTCTCGGGCTGGTCCGTCTTCCTCAAGGGCAACTGGGACAGCGGGATATTCTGCACCACCTACCTCCCCATCATCATCTTCCCGATCGTTTACGGCGCGCACAAGCTCTACTCGAAGAGCAAGCTTGTGCCGTACGAGCAGATGGTGTACTGCGAGGCCGGGCGCGAGTTTGACGACGAGCCGGTTGCGGAGAAGTCCAAGTGGCGCCGCGTCGTTGCGGCGGTTGTTTAAGGGGTTGGGTTGGCGTGGGCAAGTTGTGGGAGAAGAAGGGAAGGGGAAGAACGTGTGGGGTTGTGGAAGCTGTAGTTTGGGTATTCGCACTGTCGGAGTCTTCTGGTATGTACGTCTTTTGGTTCTCGACAATCTGTGACAAGATGTCCTCGACCCCAAAGTGGTCGAACTAAACTCGCCCCTCTGACCCCGACCCTCTGATCCAGCGTCACCACCACCTTCCCTCGCACCGCGCAACTCATCTGCTCATTCTAAGGCCTGTAATCCTGGCCCCTCGCCCTTCTCCGTCTCACCTCACCTACATCCACCCGGCAGCACTCCACTCCAGACATCGACCCGCCCCTCCATCATGGACGTCCTCGTCCGTCGCCTCACGCACGAGGACCGCGCGCTCGCCATCCAGCGCGGTGAGCTTGCATTCTGAGAGCGCTAATATCCAGCAATCGCCATCTTCAAGACCCGCCCTGAACCCCGGCGTTCCATCATCGACCTCATCAGCGAGGAGAAGGTCAGGATCGTTCTCGAGGGTGCGTCTCCTAACCCGACCTGGAAGCTAACCGCAGACGAGAACGATATGGACACGGTCGACCGCTCGCTCGACACCACCAACGACAGTGAGACACACCTTCCCTCCCGTCCAAACTTGTCGAATATCTGACACCCAGCCGACGTCAGAAGTACTTGAAGCCGGAGAAGGCGGCCCGCGTTATCGTTGAACGGCGTATGGGGCGCCCAAGCCCCCTCCACATCCTTCCGCTTCCGCATAGATCACCCGCAATGTACCATACACCGGAGACGCTGCACGCCCCCACGTCCGATGGCGTGAGCCAGCGATGCGGGGTGGGCAGCGATTGGCACCGTGAGCACCTCCCTCCAGCATCAGGACGACCTACTGTACGAGTCAGCAACTGAAGCGCGTCGGGTCGACTCCACACCGATCCTCCGAACCCTCAACCAGAGCGTATGTTGATCCAATCCATTGCAGCTGCACCACGATCACCACCGGCACTTCAGTCGGCGTACCGGAGTGGGACGGAGCGCCACACTGCGCCCTGCGCGTCTCTCGGCCGATCTACGGATCTGCAGTCTGTCGAAACGGTTAATGCTCCCCCACCTACCCCGCAATCACATGAGACAGCCTACCCTGTCGGCCTCACCCTCATGGCCTTGTGCGCACCCCTCTGTGCATGTCATGCGCATGTGTGCGCACGACTCCCGTGCGCCCCGCGTTGCCCCTCGGTATCGGCCGCGGGGAAAGGTCAGCACATCCGAAGATCGCCAGCCCCTTTCGTCGCAGCCTATCGTGTCGATCGTGTACACTTACAAACCAGAAAGCAACCACTTGGCATGCAGAGAACCCCGGGTATCCGCGCGCTGATGGATATCTGGGGCTGACATATGTGGTGCCTAGGTGTGAGACGGTGCAGTGCTCCACTTCAAACTGCAGGCTGCTGTGCTTACGGCCGCGGGAGCGACGGAAGGGGACGAAACGTGTTCTGGGATTGTTTCCAGTACGGCCCTACCCCACATCAATTTGATCCCAACCCCGAAGTCCGGCGGGTCTCCAGACCCCTTCTGTACGTCCTCCAAAGTCAGTCGCTACTCTGCGCACTAGTGCACTGATGCGAGATATGCATGCGACGATGTGGCGCGGTCTCGTTTGAGCTTGTCCAGAGGTGCAGAGGATGGCTTGGAGGGGAGGGGCAGACTAACACATGGGCCGCGGTATGGACGAGGCAGGGGAGGTGGAATGGGTGAGCGGGGTAATGCCGAATACCGGTGGGGAGCTGCGGGGGCGGCCGGGGGCCAGGGGGGGGCGACAGCCAATGCAGCCAAGCAGCCAACCCGGGCCGGATCCGGAAGTATGGCTTGGGAGGTGTATGGAGGGCGCGGCCGCGGGAGAGTGGACCATGTGCCCCACACGGCTACTGCTCTCTCCTCTAGCTCCTCTCTCTCGTCGTCCTCCTTGCCAAAGCATCATCGCATCTCGTCTCCTCTCTTATTAATACCACAAGCCATCCACGGACTGATCGCCGACCCCGAAGCCGATCCCGACGCCGACCCTCGCGCCGAGGTCTGCGCCCTCCACCCCATCTCCCATCGACCACCACTGCGCCCTTGGCCCGAACCATCGCCCATCCCATCCTTTGGCTTCGACAAGCGCCACCTTCTCACCCTCACCTCACATTGCCCATTCCCATCCCCTCGCCCCCTCATCCATCCCCCCATCCCCTCGCCGTCTCCCACCCGCCCACCATGCCGCCAGCACCACCACAACCCCCGGCAGCCGGCTCCGCCGCCGACTCGGTCCGCCCCTACACCTACAAGAAGCGGCCGTACGCGCAGGCCTGTCTCGTGCGCTCCTCCCCCCTCCCAGCTAACAGCAGGCATGTAAAGCGCGCAAGATCCGCTGCGTCGAGGCCGACAACCCGCCGTGCAAGGCCTGCCGGACGGCGCGCATCGCCTGCGAGTTTCCCGAACGCTCCGTCCGGCGGCGGCGGAGCACGGCGGCCCCCACCGCGCCGAGCGCCAGCGACGTCGAGAGCGCCGCGAGCGTGATCGAGCGCCGCCTAGAGCGCAGGCTCCAGCGCATAGAGGAGGCGCTCCGCCTCTCCCCGCCGCGTGGGGGACAGCGCGCGTCGTCCGTCAAGTCGGAGGGCGACAGCAGCTCCGAGGACGAGCTGGACCCGCCCCGCTTCACCCTCGGGGGCGCAGAGATGCCCGTCTACCACGGCGAAACGAGTATGCACGAGGACGCCGTGGCCCTCGACCCGTCGCCCAAGACGAGCAGCTCGGCGCCGACCAACAAGCCCAGCGTGGACGCGAGCCAGTGGACGCACGAGGACATTCGCGCGCTCACACGCCTCCGACACAAGTACGCGACCGCCGACGAGGGCGAGGCCCTCATGGACGCGTACTTTACGTGGGCGTCGCCGTCGACGGCCGTCGTCAACCGCCGCCTCTTCCTCCGCGACATGGCCGTCAACGGGCCGTACTATTCCGACCTCCTGTTGTTGGTCATGTACCGCTCCGGCCTGCGGTTCTCGCCCAACCTCAGCGAGCAGGAGCGCACGATCCGCTCGGAGCGGTACATGAACCTCATCCTGCAGATGATCGCCGAGGAGCTGAGCAAGCCGAGCACGATCGTGACGACGCGTGAGTGGGCCGAGCAGCTAATGTGACGAGTCCCAGCTGACCCCCAGAGGCTCTGTTATCGCTCGCCGGCACACAATCGGCCCGCGGCGAGCACACCCAGGCGTGGATGTTCACGGGCATGGCGATCCGCATGATCCAGGACCTGGGCATCCACCTCGCGATCGACGAGCCGTCCCTCGACGCCAACATGGACCAGGAGACGCGCGAGGTCCGCGTCCGCCTCTACTGGTCCGCGTACTGCTGGGACAAGAGTATCTCCCTGGCGATGGGCCGCGAGCCGGCCCTCACGATCCGGAGCTTCTCGTCTCCGCCCGCAGTGCTGCTCAACGAGAGCGACGACGACTGGGAGTGGCGGCCCTTCTTCCCCGGCGGCGGCAACCTCGACCTCGTCCTCAGATACCCGCGCACGACAAGCATGACAAACTACGTGCTGCGGTACTATGTTGTGCTCAACCAGATCCTCGAGGAGATCCTCGTCAACATGTACAGCCCGCACCGCCCGCAGGCGCGCTCCGTCACGTTCATCCGGCACGCGGACGAGAAGCTCAAAAAGTGGTGGGACGACCTGCCGCCGGCCATCAAGCTCGACAAGGCGCGCCTCCCGGAGTTCTGCCCGCCCACCAACATCACCCTCATGAACCTGCTCTACCACTGCGCGCGCATCCTGCTCTACCGCCCGCTCCTCACGGTCCGCGCGCAGCCCGCGGGCGTCACGACCTCCCTCGAGATCTGCCGCGGCGAGGCGATCGAGATCCACGCCATCCTCTCCCTCTGGGGCCGCACGTACGGCAACATCAACATGGTCTACCTGATCATGTACACGACCTTTGTCGCGGCCGGCATCGACGTCATCCTCCTGCGCATCGGCGACGAGCGGACCCGCGAGGAGGCGCTCGAGCGCGTCCACCTCTCCCTCTCGATCCTGGAGCAGGTGTCCGGCCAAGGCCCCGGCATCAGGCGCGGCATCAGCATCATCGCGTCCCAGCTCCAGGCGACCATGCAGCGGCACTTTGCGCCCTCGAACGGCGCGGGCTTCCAGGAGAGCGCGATGCGCAACAACGCCCCGGACAAGGGCACGTCGACGCCCGTCGCGCAGCCGCCGCCGCTCGACGCCCTCACCGGCGCCGGGTTCCAGGACCCGCTCGCCCCCATCAGCTTCCAGTCCCCGGCGCTGTTCGACGACCCGCAGGCCCTCGCCGACCTGCTGGGCGAGAGCAACGTGTGCACCGACGACCCGTTCGCGTTCCTCACCGCCGACGGGTGGGACGAGATGCGCCTCGCGGCATAGGGCTCGCCGGTGGCGCCGGTAAGCACTAGCGCCGCCGGACGCGAACGCGCCGCTCGCGATAGAAACAAGGACGGGATTGGCGCGTATGGGGGCGAGGGGTGGAGCATGTGGGGTACTCCGCGGTAGTTGTATAGATGCACAACAGGGATCATCACGGCGAGTGCGGGGAGCTAAGTGAGGCAGCTTCGTGGGGATTGTGGAGGAGGGGAGGCGCAAGGTGTTCAGACAATGACGCAGAAGAACGACAGCACTGCATGTGCGATTACAACTGTATGAGCACCCGTCTACCGACATCACACCTTGGATTTCTCGCCGGCCTTCACGTCGGCCTTCTCATCAGCCTTCTTCTCGTCGACCTTGACGCCGGCGATGCCGGCAGTGAGCGCCTCAACCTCGTCCTCCAGAGCCGCGTCCTTGGCCACCTCGGCCTCGATCGCCTTGGCCTTGGCCTGCAGCGGCTCGTCTTCCGCGAGTTTGGGCTTGGCCACGTCCTTGGCCGCCTTCTCCTCGGCCTCCTTGGCCTCCTTGGCCTCGACGGCGGCCGCCGCCTCCGCCTGCTCCTCCTTCGCGATCTCCTGCTCCTTCTCCTTGCTCTCCGACTCCTCTGCCTCCTCCTCATCCCCGCCCTCCGCCGCCCCCATCGCCTTCCACTCGCTCTCGAGCCGCTTCTGCCCCTCCTCGATCAGCGCGTCGAGCTCGTCCTCCCACCCGATCGCGCGCACCAGCTCGCGGACGGCGTCGTCCGCGTCACCCAGGTACACGCCGTCCCGGCCCTTCCGCTTGCCGTGCTTGACGCGCACGAAGGGGCCCACCGCCTCGCGGTTGATCAGCAGGCGGGGGACGGAGGACGACCCCCGCTCTACCAGCCCCGCGAAGGGGTGGACCTGCAACGACGTGCCGATGACGAGGATGAGGTCTGCGCGGCGGAGCTCGGGCTGCTGTCAGTTGGCCCTATGACGACAGAAACTGAATGCCTCGCAGTGGCAGCCTGCTTGAACCCACCATCAGCTCGAAGAAGTTGTCCGGCAGCCCCTCGCCAAAGAAGACAATGTCCGGCTTGACGAGGCCCTTGCAGTGCTCGCAGCGCACCACCGAGCCCTGCCGCACCCCCGCCTTGAGCACGTACTCGGTGCTCGCGGACCGGCGACACATCAGGCAGTGCGCGGTACGGAAGGACCCGTGCGCCTCGACCACCAGGTCGGGGGGCACGCCGGCGGCCGTCTCGAGCGTGTCGATGTTCTGGCTCCACACGCGCTGCAGCACGCCCTTGTCATGCAGCAGCTTGAGGAAGTAGTGCGTCGGCGTGGGGAAGTACTTGCCCGGGTAGAGGTCCTTGGCAAGCGTCCAGAACGGCTGCGGTCAGCTCCAGAGAGATGCTCAGAGCTCACCTCGGGCCGGGAGTGGAAGTAGTCGAGGGAGAAGACGGCCTCGGGCACCGGCAGGTTCAGCTCCTGCAGGTTGTCGTACAGCCCTGTGCCGGGGGAGCGGAAGTCGGGGATTCCGGCGGACGTGGAGATGCCCGCGCCGGTGAGGACCGCGACCCTCCGCGCTGGCGTCAGACGATCCGATCCGATCTGCGCAGATGCGCGGGCGAGCTGCCGAATGCCCCGTCCGCAGCGTAGCGGGGCGCAGCAGCGTCAAGGCGTCAGGCGCCAGGGGCGGTACACACCTTTGCCCTCGCGGATGAGGGTGGCTGCGTGCTCGATGGCCTCGTTGTGTCTGGTCATGGCGGAGAGGAGTGAGGAGTGAATGAGCGTTGTGACGTGCGTCAGGTGGAGGTGTCCGAACCGGATAGATTGCCCGGCCGTGCCTGGCGGGTGCGAGTGGCGGTGGCGAGTGGCGTAATTGGGTTTGCCACTGTGGCACAGGAGTGCCGAGTACGCCGAGGACACCGAGTACCGGGGCTACCACGGCATGCACGGCAGTTGAAGGGTATTGAGTGGTCTGTGCGGGCTGCGAAGTGTGAATCCTCCTTCGGGGCTGTGCTGAGCCGAGGTCCGAGCGCTTGATGCGCCCTCCGTCGTCCTCGCCTCGCCTCCAGTGTTCTCCATGGTCCGCCCGACGTTGCCTCCTTTAAGAGTGCAAGAGGGGAAGCAGTCGGGAAGGACGCCCATCCCCCCTCGGTTGCCAAGCGTTGTGCTTCTTGCGCCTCTGATGGAGCCGAAACGCCCAAGATTCCCAGAAGGAGGCCGACGCTTCACATTCGTGCCCCTCAATCCCTCGATCCACAGACGCACGAACCACACCTCCCTGGTCCCCACACCTCCCAGCTCTCGGCGGGGATATAAGCTCCAACGCACAGACTACCGTCGTGGTCTGGACCGCAGGGCTGTGTGAACGCCATAGGAAAACAACGAACAAAGAGAAACGTACGAGCGGTCTGGCCAAGGACATGGCAGTTGTGACGGTTGCAAGATCGCAAGAGGAGGAGTCTTGGGAGGAGGAGGATGGCCAGGATGGGATGTTGATCGACTCGATCCACCACTGATCCACCAGACACCGCCTTCCCACGTCCCACGTCGCACGTTGGACCATAGATCTCCGCGGCACGCGATCAATACACACTTCGAGTGACACTCGGTTATCCGCAGTTCCCATTCCCATGTGTGATCATGGCCAAGCTACCGACGTTGCGCCGCGGGCGCGGGGCGCTCGGGAACGTTGCTGCGCTGCGGCGCTGCGGGCTGGGAACTGCGGGTCATCGGTGCGCCCCGTATTGTACGACGTATGAGGTTGCAGAGGGCAGAGGGAAGGTAGGAGAGGAGAGGATGGGGCGACACTATAAGAGTGTTTGAACGCTCGGACCTCTCCTTGCCTCCCGCCCCCCGCCCGCCCCCGCCTGGGTGGAACACACGCACCGTGCACGATGCACGGAGAGGACCTTCCCTCGATCCCTCCAAAAGTACCCAGTCCAGTCACCCATGCACCCACCTGCCCCTCCCCCACCTTCCCTCCCACCATGATCGCGCCCATCTATATATGTGTCGCTCTCTTGACATTCACATCCTCATCTTCTCTTCTCTTTTTCCTCTAACACTTCCCACACTCACCCCTTCAGCCACCACAACAACAACAACAACGCCACACCCTAGAGTCATGGAGTCAACAACGATACATTCCTCCACACCTCGCCTCACATGTGAGCAACAATCCCCGACGCTACTAACCTTGCGCCAGTGCCGCACCACCCGCCGCCCACACAACACCCTGTCACAATGAGCGACCTCTCCGACGACGAGGGTAGTAGCGACATCGATATGGACGTGTTTGATCAGCTGTACGACGAGCAGTTCGGGTAAGCACCCAACCCACCCACGCCCCTCCTCCTATTCCCTGCTGACGCCCTCACAGGTCACCGGAGCCCACCGATGCCACACCGTCCATCTTCCAAGGGCTCGCTTTTCATCTCGTCTCGGCCCCTGGGCGCGATGTCATGCAGCACGCCGACGCCATCCACGTGAGCATTAGCCCTCTTCAAGATCTGGACTAACAACAGTCTATGGGCGGTACTGTCACTGCCGACATCCTCGAGTGCGACATCGTCGCCTTCCCTTTCACTCTGCAAGACCGCCTGCCACCCGACTTTCAGCGGCTAGTCCGGCAAGCCTTTCAGATGCCCGACCCCATGCCATGCCTCTCGAGCCAATGGATCGTCGACTCGGTCGCCGAGGGACGCCGCCTTCCCTACGGGTCAAAATACACCTTCCCGTACATCCCCTCGGAAAACGAGTTGGTTGGTCCCAACCGCCGCAGCCGGCTTCCGCCTCTACCCCGAGAGCTGCTCCGGCGCTCCACACCTCTCGCCGTCGAGGTTGTCGAGGTCCCCGACTCGTCCATCTCCGACTCCTCAATCGGGGAGCCAGATCTGGCCATCGCGCTCTCTCAAGTTGGTTGCGTTCCCCCGAGCAAGGTCAACACTAGCAGCCGGGACCGCTCCAGCGTCGACATCAAACCCGCGCGGCCCTCGAACTCCACTTCCAAGCTCCCAACTCCTCAACGATCCACGAGCCGCCAAGTTGAGCCACGAGAGGCTCCATCGCCGCCGCCGGAGTCGGTCGCCCATCCACCCCTGTCCCTGCCCCCTTCACCACCACCCTCACGGGATCCGTCCAGGTCGCCACACCTGTCGCTCAAGTCGCCCCCACCTCTGGCTCGACCTAGATCTGACCGGTCGTCTTCAGCCGAGATGCCTTTGAGCGACCTGCGTAAGCGCAAAGGGGATGACGGTTCTGGACTGAAGGACCGTCCCATTTTAGATATTTCCATCCCGGCGAAGTCGACGCCAGTCCGCCGCTCCTGGGCGAACTTCAAGTCGCCTAGAACGCCAAGAATCGCCACGCCAACCACTCCCCAGGCTCTACCTCCCAAAGCGGCGGCTTCGGCGGCTTCAAAGCCTCCCTCCACCACCACCTCCCTCCCTCGCAAACCTGAGGAGGCGGCTCCACCATACCCCCTTCCACCCAAAACGCTCCCTGTTCCCATCGCCAAGAAGCCGGAGGTGACCCAGAAGAAGATGACGCCCGTGCAGTGGGCCCTCGCGGCGCGCGAATTCGACATCAAGGCCCAGAAGGAGCGTGAGCGTCAAGCGGCCGAAGCAGTTCGCCTCAGGACTTCCCTCCAACGAGCCTCAAACCCACAGGCCAACAGCTCTCGGCCTGCGCATCGGCCGCAACAGCCTTCGCTCCCGGCTCGGCGCCCAGGGTTCCAGTTGGGTGCGAAAGAGACCGCGATCGCAACCAGCAGGGGAGTGAGCAACCTCCCGTCCTCGGCCCCCAGCTCTCCAAGCAGTGAGGCCGCTTCGGTTAGCGCTCCAAGCCGCGAGGCCGTCTCCCGTGGTGCTGCAGGTGGCTTGGAGCCCCGCAGTTTGCCCATCCGCCAGGTGAGCTTACCGGCATTGCCCAGGGGCAACCCGCTGCCGGCGATGAAAAGGCGGGCGTCGGACATGTTTGACGAAGACGAGGAGCGTAAGCGACAGCAGTTGATGCCCATACGAATGTCGGGCCAGGGATAATGCGGCTGCGAGCATGTGGCAAGGTGAACATTGGTTGAATGGTGTTGTATAGTCTGCGCGGTGTTGTACAGTAGTCTGCCTCTTTGGGCGTCCAGTCTATAGTTACTCTGATTGCATGTGCACATCAGCTCTGTATCATATTGGTCTCTAGGAGGCTGGCTGCAAGCAACAACGAGGTGGACGGCGTGAACGATGTGAACGAGGTGAGTGGTCAGCGATCAGCGAGGTGGTGGTTGTGAGCGCATCAAGCGCACCGGCTGATGCAATCAAGAAGCAAACACAGATGCCGATCAACCAGATACTCCGATTATCCAGTTGCGCCTTATCGAGTAAGCCACCGCCCAACATTCCTCGCAACCCACATGGGTCCACCCCCCGCACAGACAGTTGCGGCAATTGCCTGCCCGCCGCCCGCAGCGCCCGTTGTCTTCGAGTAGAGATCTCGTGAGCTTATTCAGTGCCAGAGCCGTGACGAGTCGGCCAATTGGCCGAGTAGTGCAGATGAGATGACCCGAGACAGGCTCGGCGAGGAGCAGGCCGGGCGATAGCTGCTACGTGAGCACGCCCGCGGCATCCACAATACAGTACACATACGAGGCTCCATATCGTTGCGGTGCTCGTGCGCGACCGTGCGGAGCTATGCCTTGCCCGCTTGACAAGGCGCCTGTGCTCTGTCGAAGTTAATGTTGCGTTGTCAACCTCTCAGCGATTGTCGATAGCGAGCGGCTGCGGTAATGAGCGGCCGACCTCCGAGATCTGCTCTGCATCCGCCTCCCCCCACCCCACCTCGCTTCGGCCCCTGAGCAGCAGTGACGCGCTCAGACTCAGACGACGCCTGGCACCTGAATGGGCTGGAACCGGCCAATGAGGTAATCGCCGCGGGCACCGGCCCAAGCCGCTGACATGACATTTACCCTGCTCCCCTGCTGCCTGGGAGTCACGAGGCAGGGCACCCCGCGTTGCCGCGGATTGGCACGAGATAGCCCCACACGCAGCGCAGACAACAAGCTTGATCCGGGCATTTGGCCGGCCCGTGTCCCGGACTCCAGTGCATGTCATCGCTGGAGCTGCAGCCGAGCTGGAGGCGAGGGTGCTGCAGCAATACAAACCGGCTCGTCTCATCTCCTCTCCATCGCTCATCAGGCTCACCAGTCCGCGGCTATACACACCAAGATCGACATCGCTCACGCGACACAAACACAACACGCCACATACCACATACCACAATGTCCATCGATAAAGAGAAGGGCGTCACGGAGACGCAGGGACGCGTCGTGCCCGCCGGCGGCGACGATGTCGCGCACCGCCTCGAGGAGATGGGGTACAAGCAGGAGCTGAAGCGCAACCTGGGCATGGTCGCCGTCCTCGGCCTGTCCTTTGCGATCATGGCGGTGAGTACGGCCTGAGCGACGCGATGCGCCCCGGGGTGGGGGGTAGGTGGGGTTGTGCCCAGCATCTGGACTGGAGACTGTGGGGAGCAGTTGGGGACCGGCTAGCCTCTGCCAGGTGTGCCCGTCACGCCGACAGCCAGCGGCTGGGAGCGACCCCGGTGTGCGCCGACCCCCAGCGAGCAAGGCGCGTGCAGAAGAATGACTAACGCCAGGTTCCGTTCGGCACGTCCACGACATTCCCCATCGCCCTCATCGACGGCGGACCCGTGACCATCCTCTGGGGCTGGATCCTGGTCTCGCTCATTTCGTGCTGCATGGCCGCGTCGCTGGCTGAGATGTGTGTGACCGCGCGAAAGGGGCTGACAGCAGCTGCTCGGTGTATCCCACCTCCGGCGGAGTGTATTGTGCGCTCTCCCTAAACGCATAAACGCAGCTGACAGCAGACTGGGCGGCCATGCTCTCGACGCCCAAGTACCAGGCGTTCTCGTCGTATCTCACGGGCTGGCTGGGCACGGTCGGAAACTGGACGTGAGTCAATTCAGCGCTATCTGTGCAAACGCACTATCGCGTCTATCTGTCCCATGTGGCCCTCTCACCTGCTATCGCCCGGCTCCCGCTCACCTCAGCGTCACGGCGTCTATCACCTTCGGCGGCTCGCAGCTCATCCTGGCCGCCGTCACGCTCTTCCACGACGACTACGTCCCGACCGCCTGGCAGACCGTGCTCGTCTACTGGGCTGCGCTCCTCGGCTCGCTGGCCATCAACATCTTCTTTAACCGGTACGCTGAGGGTACGAGCCAGCTGACACAAGCCACCTCGACAAGCTCAACACCATCTGCCTGTACTGGACCGGTGCCGCCGTCGTGATCATTATCGTCACGCTCCTCGCTCGCGCCGAGAAGCGCAACTCGGGCAAGTTTGCCTTCTCCCACGTACGTGTCAAGGCAGCTACCTTATGTGACCCCAGCTGATGCCAGTTCGACGCGAGCGGTTCGGGCTGGCCGGAGCCGTGGGCGTTCTTCGTCGGCCTCCTCCAGGCCGCCTACACGCTCACCGGATATGGCATGGTCGCGGCCCTCTGCGAGGAGGTGCACTCGCCCCAGAAGGAGGTGCCCAAGGCCATGGTGTGGAGCGTCGTCGCCGCGGGTATCACCGGCGTCGTCTACCTCCTCCCCATCATCTTTGTGCTCCCCGTGGACCAGATCGACCACCTCCTCAGCGTGCCCTCGCTCCAGCCCATGCCGGAGCTGTACAAGATCGTCACGCGCTCCTCCGCCGGCGCCATGGGCCTCCTCACCCTCAGTGAGTCTCCCTCCCGTGCATCGCTCACCCAGTCCTCGGCATCTGGTTCTTCGCAACCGTCGGCTCGCTCACCGCCGCCTCGCGCTGCACGTGGGCGTTCAGCCGCGACGGCGGCATCCCCCTCTTCAAGGTGTGGCGCAAGGTCAACACGACCCACGACGTGCCCCTCAACGCCCTCATCCTCTCCACCATCGTGTGCGCCCTCCTCGGCCTGATCTACCTCGGCTCCTCGGCTGCCTTCAACGCCTTCACGGGCGTGGCCACCATCTGCCTCGGGTGCTCGTACGCGTTCCCCATTTTCTGCTCCCTCGTCCGCCGGCGCCACATGGTCCGCAACGCGCCCTACTCGCTCGGCAAGTTTGGCTGGGCCATTGTGAGTAGCGACAGGGGGTCGCTCCGGATCTCGAGCTCGTGTCGAACCTAGCTGACTCCAGAACACCATCACCGTCGTGTGGATCACCTTCACCATCGCGCTGTTCTGCATGCCCACGGCCATCCCTGTGACGCCCCAGACGATGAACTACGCGTCTGTCGTGTTCGCGGGCTTCTCCACCATCGCGGCCCTGTGGTACGTCGCCTACGGACACAAGAACTACCACGGCCCTCAGGTCGCCGTCCTCGCGCGCCGCATGAGCACCGCGAGCGCGAGCGAGGGCTCCCGCCGCCCGAGCATGGCGAGCCGTCGCAGCGTGGGCGAGATTCTGTCCGAGTAAACGCAGAGTGCAGCGGGGATGTAGGGGAGGGGACGGACTGTCGGGTCGCTCGTAATTGCGTTGTAGACCGTATGTACGCCTTGCGTCGTCGTCAGCGTTGCCACGGTTGCCGCCACCATCCCTCTGAGAAGAGATTAGCAATCAGCATTAGCGGAAGCAATCCCCAATAGCCAGCCCCATTAGCTGGCGCGTGCGTCATTTCGGCAGACGCCGCGAGGCCGCGCTCCGCTCTGAAATTACCGTGCTCCGACTCGTCATCCTCCATCTTCCACCTCTTTCATCTCGACATGTTCGGAGCAAGCTCACGGCTGGGCGCACGGCTAGCGCCCGCCGCGCGCGCGTTCCGCTCCCAACCCCACCTCACCGCCACCATGCCCTTCTTTAAGCCGGCACCGCGCGACCTCCGCCAGGCCAGCAGGCCGCTGCACTCTTCCTCGCCCTTCGGCGCCCGCCTGGGCAAGATCACGCCGCGGCGCGTGGCCGTGGTCAACGGCGAGATTGTCGACGGCCTCCCCCGGCCGAGTATATGGAGACCGATAGTGGTGAGTGCCGTCGGCGTGATGGCCGGCGCCGCGGCTGCGTTCAGCCGGCTCCTGCCGAGGGGCGCCGAGCGCTCGCAGGTCGCAACTAACGCCAGTTCGCCGTAGGCCTCTCCCTCACCGGCTTCGCGCTCGGCGCGCTCTACGTCAACCGCGACACCAACGTGTGGCTCAACCGCATGGGCAGCGGCAGCACCTGGCGCTTCGGGCGCGACCCCTCGGACCGGGACCTGATGAACGCTGCGCGCATGCACCGCGTCAAGCGCGCGCAGGAGACGCTCAACACCTTGCCCAAGGTGCTGAGCTGGCTGCCGGACGTGCTCCTAGTCCCCGTGCTGCGGATGTACGTCGTCTACGAGGAGTGGAAGATCAACGCGCCGCCGGCGCACGTCGCCCCCGCCATCCTGATCGGCGGGATGGGCGCCATCTTCCTCGCGTGGCAGCTGCCGAGCGCGCAGCCCTTCATGAAGCGCTGGTTCCTGCACCACTCGGTCGTGCTCGGCGGCCGGCGCGCCGAGTGGCGCAACTGCGTCACCATGTTCACCTCGACGCTCTCGCACCAGTCCCTCGCCCACTTTGCGTTCAACTCGATCGCGCTGTACTCGTTCGGCTCGGCCGCGTACATGTTCCTTGCGGCGCAGCCCGCCGGCCTCCCGCACGAGAGCACGACGACGCACACCCCGCATTTCTACGCCTTCCTCCTCGCCGCCGGCCTCTTCTCCTCCCTCGGCAGTCACCTGTTCAACAACATTGTCCGCCTCCCGCGCCTGCTGCGCACCCTCGCGTCCCCAGCCCGCCTGAGCTCTGCGCACGCCCTCGCCGCGCACCAGGCTATCCTCCCCTCCCTCGGCGCCTCCGGCGCCATCTACGGCGCGCTCACCATGACCGCCCTGGCGTACCCCGACTCGCACGTGTCGATCATCTTCCTCCCCTTCATCAGCATCCCCATCGGCTTCGGCGTCGCGGGCATGGTCGCGTTGGATGTGATCGGCATCTGGCGCGGCTGGGCCATGTTTGACCACGTCGCGCACTTCTGCGGCGCTCTCTTTGGCGCCATCTACTACAAGTGGGGACGCGAGTGGTGGTGGAGCGTGCGGAAGCGCCTTGGCGCCCACATACGCCAGTAGGTAGCAGAGCCCCGCTCATCGCAGTAGAGTCTAGACCGGCATGTACATTGCATCGATCGCGCTTGCCGAACTAACATCTGCTTATCACAGGGTTTGCTCCTAGATACCGGTGAGGGCCGGGTCGGCGAGCACGCGCGCCATGGCCGCTTCCTCAAGCCACAGCTGGACATTCACCCCATCCGGCGCCTCACCGACGACGATCAGCCCGTCCGCCCCATGCGTGGCCGAGAGCACCCACTCGGGCGTTACCCCGTCCATGGCGACCTCGTATGCGCCGAGGTGCCGCCAGCTAGTCGAGAACGAGTGGTACCGCCCAAAGAAGCACGTGAAGCGGCGCACGGGGTCGCTGGCGTACGCCATGCGGTGGAGTTCGGCGCCGACCCGGGCGGGGGTGTACGCGCTGATCGCGCGGCGGATGGCGCCCGCGCCGTCACCCACGTCCGAGGCATCGAGGCGCGTAGCGGTGACGAGCAGGGGCGAGCCGTAGCTCGCATCTCCCAGGGGCGGATCAACGCGGGGGCGCAGCCCGACGCACGACGCGAGGGACACCTCGTCGCCCGCGCCGAGGCCGCGGGCGCGCACAATCGCGCCCCACAGGAGCGCGTCGAGCTTGCTGACGTCCGCATCCGTCGCGGCTCGGATCGCCTCCATCTGCGCAGACGAGAAGGGGAGGATGCGCTGCGCCGTCGGCGCCATCCACGCCCAGGTATCCCAAGGCGGCGTGTCGCCCTCGACGTCGAGCGCGGGCGGGAGCTTGAAGAGCGGCATAGGGGTGGAGCCCGGCGCCGCGCGGGTAACGTCCAGCCGGAGGCCGGGGAGCGTCCGCGCCTCCTCCACGAGGCGCGGGTCGGGCGCCTCGGCGTCGATATCGCCCGCCGCCGCGGCGTTGATCGCCGGCGCCCACGTCCCCCTCAGCTGCGGGAGGGGCTTGCCGGCCCTGAGGGCGTTGTACAGTCCCACCCAGTCGCGGAGAATGCCGATGGCGGTGTGTGCGTCCGCGAGCGCGTGGCTTACCTTGATCGCGAAGGCCACGCCGTCCTCGAAGCGCGTGATCTGCGCCGCGAGGGGTGGGCCGGGCCGCGCCTCGGGGCGGAGGGACACGAGGCGCGCACCGCAGAGGTCCGGCAGCGCCGCGCCGACCTTGAGCGCGCGCCCGGCGGGGGAGGGGAGGACGTCGGCGAGGGGCCCGCTCCACTCGGCGAGGAGGAGGGCCGCGCCCGGCCCGTCGTGGAACGCCCAGGCGCGTTTGTGGCGCGTGGTGTGCGCCGCCCACCCGGACGTCGGGGGCGGGGTGGTGCCCAGCCGCGCCCCGAGGATCGGGTAGGCGTCCACTAGCGCCTGGAATGCGCGGTGGAGGGCGGTGGCGTCGGGGTGTGCCTTGAAGAACATGATCGGCGGGGTGTCGGGCCACATCGTCGCCGCGGACGAGGTGAGGCTCAGCGGCTCGACGGCCTTGCTGCCCGATTTGATCGCGTGGGTCTGCGTGATCTTGAGCTTGGGGCGGGGCGGGAGGTCGGGCATTATGTGGGCTTGGGTGGGGTTGTGTGCTAGATGTGTGCGAGGAGGCGTGGAGGTCAGAGGGCGAGGTTGGTGAGCTGATGGACAGGAGGCTCGCTCTTAAGTGGCAGTCTTGTGGCCGGAGCCGACGGGAGGCACGATGGCGGCCGCGCCAAGACTCAGAATAGCATGCGATGCGGGCTGCGGCGACAGTGAGCGGAGCATTGCGGTGCCGTGTGAGGCGGCGCAGTCGCTCGCGCGCTATGTCCACGATCGCCATCGGTACCACTCGCTCCGGCACCATTCATCGCCGTGTGGCATGTGGCATGAATTGATGAGCGCCGCAGATCCAAGCAAGGCCGACGGCCACACCGCCGCGGCAACCGCTACCTTCTCCCAACGACGCGGGAAGAGCACCAGGCGTCCCTCGACACACCTGCAGCGCATGCATGCCAAAAGAGAAGCTGTGGACGAGTTAGGAATCGAACCAAAGACCTTGTCAAGAACATATTAAGAGCACTTCCTAATGGAAGTGACGTCATGCTAATGACACGCTCTACCAACTGAGCTACACGCCCTATTCAGCTTATGATTGAGCGCGGAGGCGCGTCCAGCAGGATGGGAGAGAGCGAAGGAGACGCAGATGGTGTGTGTCGTGAGCGCGTCGCTGGCGGCCAAGTGGTGGTGAGCCAGAGTGTGGTGTGGTGGAGACAGGTTACGGCGTTCCAGGTCCAAGTGGTGCTTACGTCAGCATGTCTCAATACAGTTGCAACCGGCTGTGTCTGCAACTTGCACGAGGTTGTTCAGCATCTTGCACTCCTGCACCGCTCTCCTCTCCATGATCTTCATTTAGCACTCGATGCGCTCACTCCTCCAAGGGCGAGCTGAAGCCGAGCGGATCCAGCCGATCCGCAGGCAAGCGGGGCGCCATGTCTTCCGCGCCCACCATTTTCAACATTTCCTGCTCCGCCTCATGTTCATCAGCGAGCCAGCAAATG
The DNA here is from genome assembly GCA_023630115.1 of Cutaneotrichosporon sp. PK4640. Taxonomy (NCBI): domain Eukaryota; kingdom Fungi; phylum Basidiomycota; class Tremellomycetes; order Trichosporonales; family Trichosporonaceae; genus Cutaneotrichosporon; species Cutaneotrichosporon sp. PK4640. The sequence continues at coordinate 24,530 of JAMALN010000108.1, forward strand.
GGCCGAGGCCGAACTCGTCGTGCTGACCAGACCATCTCACGTTTATGGAACTGTCCTCACGCTCGTCGGCCGACGCACACGCGTATGACGCAGGCTGTGCCATGGCGCGCCACATTCCTCTGCTCGCGTGTGATCGCCCACACGCGCGACTCAAACGCCGGTGGTGTTGTCGAGACTGTCGACTACCTCGTGCGTGCTAGCGGGACACCTGTCCGCCTCGCGCCCGACGCGAGTCCGAGGACAGGTCGCCAGCTGTGCCGTTCACCTTGATGGAGAGAGATACTTATACTTCTTTCTGACCGCGAACACTCACCCCTCCATCTCCTCAGCCCCTCAACCAGACTCAGCCACACCTCCGCCATGCCCGACGCCGCCCAGCCTCCCAAGCTCACCATCACCTCCCGCGTCACCGTCCACGCGCCGCACACCTCCGTCCAGCCGCTGAGCATCACGGGCTCAGCCGCGACGATGTGGCCCGTGGTCCCCATCACCCTCCTCTACCCGCCCGTGGACCTGGACCACGCCCTCCTGCGCCAGGCGCTCCAGCGCGTCGTGGAAGCCTACCCGCTCCTGGGCGCGCGTCTTACCACCACCCCTCCGCCGGGCCTCTGGCCGGCCCACACGACGCGCTACGCGCGCGCGTGGGCCCACACGGGCCTGCACGAGCCCGGCGCCGCCCTCCTCTTCGCGACCTGGGCCGGGCCCCTCGCCGACGTCCTCCCCACCCCCCTCTCGGCGCGCGTGCTCGACGTCCACGCCGCCAGCACCGACGCGCTCTGCGACCCCGCCCAGGTCGCCGTCCTCCGCCCCGAGGCGCTCGCGCACCCCGGCCCCCTCCTCGCCCTCCAGGTCACCAAGTTTGCCGACGGGACCGCACTCGCCCTCCGCGCCCACCACGGCATTCTGGACGAGCACGCAGCCGCCCTCGTCCTCCGCGCCTGGCTGGACACGTACGCCGCCCTGCTCAAGGGCACAGCCCCGCCCGTCCTGGGGGGCACCTTTGACACCGGGCATATCCAGCGGGCGGCGGGCACGCTCGACGAACCCACCCCCAACCCGGCGCTGGTCACCGTGGCCGACGCCCTCCCCGGCCTCAAGCTCGACATGACCCGCGACGCCGCCCACGCGATCCCCATCGCCGCGCTGGCGCCCGCTCCCGGCGCCGCCGAGATCGAGGGCCCCGCCCCGCCCTGGGATACCTGGGACTGGGCCTCCCCCGGCGTGCAGCAGCGCGTCCTCCGCTTCTCGCCTGCCGAGGTCGCGCGCCTCAAGGCCCGCGGGGGCGGCAGCCGGCTCGACGCGCTCTTCGCCCTCGTCTGGGGCGCCATTGTGCGCGCACGCAACCTCGACCCCGACACAACGGTCTCGCTGGGGCAGTGTATCGGCCTGCGTGGGCGCGTCGAGGGCGTGGGTGACAGCCACCTCGGCGCCGATCTACTCATCACGGCATCCGAGCTCCCCGCCTCTGGTGCGGCCGACCTCCGCACCGCCGCCCGGAGCATCCGCTCCGCCATTGAGATGTATACCCCCGCCGCTGTGGGGGCCGAACTCCACCGCATGGCGTATGCCAGTGATCCGGTGCGCCGGTGGAACATGTTCTTCGGGGAGCACGACACGCATACGACTAGCTGGCTCCATACCAAGCTCTACGAGCTCGAGCTGGGCGGCGTCAAGCCCGTCTGGGCGCAGGCCGCCTTCCCCGGCCTTGATGGTCTCGTGGCGGCGCTCGAGGACCCGAGCGGCGGTATCAACATCCAGCTCTGGCTGAAGGAAGAGATCATGGCGCGCGTCGTGGAGGACCCGGCCATCCTCAATGTCTAGGCGCTCTCGCCCGCCTCCTGATACACAAATAGACTGCTCGTACCTCTCACAAGCTTCTTTGAATCCAGTATGCCACTGTCGTTCTGTTCCTCCCACTGCCAGGCGCTAAACCACAATAACATGCTAAACTTCAACTGCCATGTACGATGCGATAATGCTCTACCATCTAGCACACACAGACCAATCTTACACTCTCATGCTATGCGCCGGGCTTCTTGGGGCTTGCAGCCGTCGCGCTGCCCGCGAGACTCATGGGCCGCAGGCCCGAGTTGCGCCGCGGCTCGGGCGGAGGGGACGGCGCCGGCGGCGCGCGCGAGAAGCTCGCCATGCGGCTCCCGAAGAAGCCCGAGATGCTGCTGCCGACCGAACCCAGGGTCGTACTTATGCCGGGCGACGTGCCAGGCGACGTTGCGGGGGCGTTGGTCGAGTTGTCTGAGCGGCCCGATGCCACGGACGCCGGGCGGTTCGCAGCCGGTGTGGTGGGCGCCAGCGCCGCCGCCGAGCCAGGACGCGAGCCCGTTGGCGAGCCATTCGGGCTGTTCTTCTCCTTCTCTGCCGCAGCTGCCGCACGGCGCGCCTTCTCCGCCTCGAGGCGGTTGTTCACCTCGGAGCGCACACCGTCAAACGCGCGGAAGAGCGACGACGACCCCGCCGCGAACACGCTGCTCACTGCGGCGCGTGTTGGTGCCAGGCTCTCCTCGATCTTGAGGTCGTGCAGCCCCTCGGCAAGGCGTATGCCGACATCTCCGAACGCGCTGACCTTGCCCTCCATGGGATGGCGTGGCTCGGTCAGGTCAAAGATGACCTCGTCCGTCGTACTGTTCCACAGCTCGTATGCTGGTGTCTGGCGGAACGACGCGGTGTATGCCTCGCCAAAGTGGATGAGCGGGCTGGGCTCGCCCGGCGATGCAACTCCCGCCGCGGCCGCGTTGTGCGCGCCCTGCCGCCCGATGAAGTCGGCGTACTTGATCGACGAGAGGAACGCGCACAGGTACTCCTCGAAACGGTTGCGCAGGTCGTCGTCGCTCCCCAGGAAGCCGGGCCGCTCGCCCTCGGGCAAGTTCCAGCTGTCCTCGACCGTCTTGACTATGTCGTCCATCCACTTGCGGTCCGCAGCCGTGAGCGCGACCAGGCGCTCGACCTTATAGTCGGGGAACTCGAACGTCATGGTTTCGATCTGTTGTCAGCTGTATTACACCCAACGTAGCTCACGTTCACGAGGAGGTCATACTTGCAGTCTCTCTGCTGCGTGACTATCTGGTTTGTTGTGCCGACGAGCCACGAGTGGGCCTGCAGCATGTCCATCTGCTGCAGTGGGAGGTAGGGCTGGAACACAGCGTCGGCGCCGAAGAGGTGGAGGGCTGGTGTCAGATGCTATCATAGTAGAGTAGCTTACGAAGACCCATGTACCGCAGGAGGCTCGCGCGGTCACTCGTGCGCAGCGATGTCGGGCGTGTGCGATGTGTCCGCGCGTCGAGCATTGGCGAGCCGCAGTCACGCAGGTTCATGAGCAGACCTGATGTCAGTTGCCCTCAGGAGCAGTCGACTCACCAGGCACGAGCGAGACCAGCGAGTACTGGTAGGTACAGAGCATCTCGACGGGGTAGCCGTAGAGCATGACGCGCTTCTGCAGCAGTAACATCTTGAGCAGCACAAGTGTGCGATGCCGGAACTTGTGCACGAGCTCGCGGAGGGACGTGCCTACGGTTAGTGACATACCAGGGAGTGGCTGTAGCACCAGCGGCACCTGCCTTACGCACCCATGTAGATGGCGTTCTCGCCCGCCTTGCCGTCGAGTCCGGCCTCGAGGCTCTCGTAGAAGTCGTGCAAGATCTGCGTGCTGCCAAAGTCGCGCTGTGCGAAGAACGCGCGGGTCACGACGCCCAGGCGATCTCGCACGGGCCCAAACACGGGCTGCGATGCCAGCACGATGACGGCCTTCTGGACCATGCTGCGGGTGACGTCGGACGACTTGTGCAGGAGGTCGGACGCAGCGATCTGGCGGTTGCATCTGGTGTCAGCGAGGTGCGGGAGGGCGAGCAGCCAGGCAGGTTGCGAGTGTGCAAGGGCACCCATGTGGTCAGGCGATAGGACGCAGATAAGGTCGTCACCACCGCTCCCCCACTCACGAGATGCCAAAGATCGTGCGGCCCCATGGCACGTCGGTGTTGGGCTCGGCGCCGGCCCTGGGGTTGAACGCGCAGTGCTGGCGTGAGCTAGAATGCCGCGCGCACAACTCACGAAGTAGGAGTAGTCCTCCTCCGACAGGTGCGCCCCATCGGGAAGGGCAAGGAATGGGAGGAGGCGGGAGAGCTCGTCGTCGGCCGCGAGCGCCTCAGCGAGGCTGGCGGGGTGTGCAAACTCGACAGTCGGCCCGATCAGGTGGTTGAAGTCGACCACCGCGACACCCAGCACGAGAGGCACGTCGCCGTCCCGCACGCGCACCTTCAGCCCCGGCCCACCACCGCCGAGGGTTCCAAAGCTCGCGGCCGTGCTGCGTTTGCTCGGCGTGCCGGTGCCCACAATGGTGCGGTCGGACCGCGCGCTCGGCGAGTCCGTTGTCGAGATGGGCGAGAACCCGCCGGCAATCGGGGGCCCGGCGCCCATCCTCGCAGCCTGGGGAAGGGCCATCTCGGGCGCCTCGGTCCACCCCGGCCCGTCGTCGAAGCCGATCTCCTCGAACGCGACGGACGAAGTGGTCGTCCTCGAGTGCCCCGAGGCGGCGGAGAGCGCTGACGCAGCAGAGGCGGTGGAGATGTTGCGGGCGTGGCCGCGGCCCGGGGCGCGGGGGGACGTGAAGGGCGATCCGGCGGTGCCGGGGGCGGCTGGCAGGGGCGGCACGGAATCAGGTTCGCTGCGTTCCGAGGCGCTCAGCTCGCGCTGGAGGGGCGCTGCAACGGGCTCGGGCTCGGGCACAGGCTCGGGAGTGCGCACGCGCAGCCGGTCCTCCAGGCTCGGGGTGGTGGCTGGCTCGGGGGTGCGGAAGTCGTCTCTGTCGTCGTCGAGCGAGATGTCCTGCATCGTCGCGGTGGTCGCAAGCTCTGGGCTGTACTCTGAGCCAGCGGAGGAGACGTCTGAGCGCCCCGAAGCGGAGTGTACCGACGTGGGGCGGGGCTTGTCGCCCGCCAAGGGAGCGGCGTCCTGCGCCGTGTCGGTCATGCTTGCTTGAAGCTGAGAAAGAGAGGGAGAGAAGATGGAGAGAGTAGAAGAGGATGTTGACGAGAGCTGCGGGGCCAAGAGAATGGTGGGATGTGAATCAGGCTTTCAGGGACCACAGCGCGAATGATGGACGTGGCGCGAACCCGCTTAATTTCCACTCCTGCACTCTGCGACTCGCCGTTCCTCCCGGAGTCCACTGGCTCTCGACTCTCATGTCTAGTAAGATTACATGCAATGCAAGTACAATCACACTCCCACTCAGCCATCTAGCGCCCCTCCATCGCACGGCTCTCTACCCGCTTGAGTAGCTGCCGCAGGTTGCGCCCGTTCTTGACGCAGTTGTCCTCGAGCCAGTCCTCAAACTCGGCGCGGATGGTCGCGAGCTGGCCAGTGATCGGAGTCTCGGCAGGGTTGAGCAGCGTGTCGAACAGCTTGGTCCACAGGTCGGCCTGCCAGTACTGATGTTAGCTTGCACTCCTCCGTTGTAGTTAGCTACTCACCCTCTTCATTGGAGCATCGAGCTTAACACGCCCGTTCTCAACCACCGTGCCGATGTACTTGCCGTACAGGAGGCAGTAGCACACGCTCGCGAGGCCATAGTAGTCGGCCTCAAACGACCAGGGCCGGCCCTCGCGCATCTGGACGCAGTCGCGGGCATCGACCTTCCAGTCGGCCACGAAGGTCTGCTTGTCGCCGGCCGAGAAGAGGGAGAGGTCAGAGGCGCGGCCAAAGTCGATAAGGCGCACGCCCTTGGCAGCCCATCCCTTGGCGCCATCGCGCGAGTACTGCGAGTCCCAGGTGTCGGCAGGGTCGAGGCGCACAAGACAGTTGTCGATCTTGAGATCACCGTGGATGAAGCCGGCGGTATGGAGGCCCTCGACGAGGCGGAGGAGCTCGATCGTGAAGAAGATGGCGAGGATCTCGTCGGGGACCGCGGGGCCGTTGATCGATGGCCCAATGTTCCATTGCGCTGCCTTGTTGACGACGTCGAGCAGCGTGCCCTGGCGGCAGTAGTCAAGAAGGAGGAACGACTCGTCGGCGTACGCGTACAGGCCGCGCGGGCGGATGATCGAGGCCGCCAGGTTGGCGGCGATGCGCTCGTGCACGCGCAACAGCACAACCGCCTCCCACAAGTTGGCGGGCTTCTCGACCTTAATCGCAAGCTTGGCGGCGTCCTCATCGTCATCATCCCTGTCGTCGAGCTCGGCCTGCAGCGCTTGGTCGACCACAAGGAAGACGGATCCGAAGCCACCTTCCCCAACCTTATGACTGGCCTCGTACGTCTTGCTGCCCAGGTGGAGGGGGTAGGATTCATCGGGCGAGAGCGACTGGCGCATCGATGCCGAGCTCGACCGCCGCGCGTGCATCTTGGCGTGCTTCTGGAGAGCAGTGAGCCGGCCCGACTTCTCGTCGATGCGGCGAATGAGAGGCTGAGCCTCGAGAGGGGGGTCAATGCGCTCCAAGAGCGTGGCGATGACAGAGTTGTCGACGGGGTTGCAAGGGTTGGGGATATCCGAGAGCACGGGAGCGAGAGCGAGCTCCTCCACGGCGGTGGGAGCTGGAGCGGAAGAAGTCACCTGCTCCTTCGCAGGAGAAGGTTGCTTGTCCTGGAGCACTTGCAGCTTCGGGGATGCCTTGGGCTGATCGGCGAACACGGCGGGCTTGGGCGACGCCCGCGGCTCGTCCTGGAACACTGGCAGCTTCGGCGACGCCTTGGGCTCGTCCTTGAAGATCTCCATCTTGGCCACAGGCGATACCTTGTCGTCGCGGTACACCTCAGCCTTCGGAGAGCTCTTGTACTGCGCCGTAACAAAGTCGCCAGAGGCCTCGACGCTCGACTGCGTCGTGTCCTTGGGCTCGTCGAGCTTGCGTGCGATGGTGAATCCCTCTGGGACGTCAAAGACACCCGTGTCGACAAAGCCGGAGTGGTTCGCGCGGCTCGGCGAGCGTGGCTCGTCCTCCTCCTCCTCATCCTCCTCCGTGATGCCGAACACGTGCCGTGAGCTCTTGGCCGTCGCGACCGTGTGCTCGAACGTGCGCTCCGTCACGGGAGTGAGTAGGTGCCGGTTGTACATCTGGTTCCGGAATGGGCGTTCCTCGGGGTACGTCTCGTAGTGGTCGTCAAAGGTCTCTTGGTACCCGTCCTGCTCCTGCTCCCGTTCGGGCTCGGTGCGGTAGGAGTAGTCGTTCTGCGCCTCGGTCGCGTAGGACTGCTCCTGCTCCGCCCCAGGCTCGGTGCGGTAGGAGTAGCCCTCGTTCTCGTTGGGCTCGGTGCGGTACGACTGGCCCTCGTCCTGCACCTGCGTCTGCTCCTTGGGCGACTCTCGAGGTGACTCGCGGGGCGAGTTCCTCACACGAGGGCTGTTCTCGTCCTCCTCGGCGATCGCCTCCTGTTGCAGTGCAAAGATGTTCCGCTGCACTGGTCTAGACGGGGCCGGCGTGTCGTTCTCGTCCTGTACAGCAGGCCCGCGAGGTGTGGGCGCGAGGGGCGTGCGCATGCCAAGCGGGGCTCGCGGCGTCGTCCCGAGCGGCGCACGTGGGGTCTGGGCAGACCGGCGGTTCTCGTCAGCGGGCGGAGGATTCTCCGCGTTCTCGTCGAACACGGCCAACTTTCGCGGCGCAGAGGCGTTCTCGTCCGCAAACACGGGCAACTTGCCGTTCTCGTCCCCGAAGATGTTGGTTCTACCCGGCGCGGGGCAAGGAGTGGGCGGGACCATGCCTCCGGGAGTCATCATGGCGGCGCGTGGGCGAGGGAGGGGAGTCGGCATGACGTGCTCCTCCTCGGCGTCCTCATCGTCGTCCTCGTCAGAAGATTCCGAGTCGGACTGGCGCGCCTTGCCGCCGTGGAGGGTCTGGTTGAAGAGGTCCATCACCTCGGCGTTGGCAAGCTTGGTGTTGACTGTAGGGGAGGGCGGGCGCGGTGCAGCCTTGGGCTTGGCCTTGGGGGTAGTGGACCCACCGGCGTGCCATGTGCGCTCCCAGTCGGCCACGGGCTTGTACTCCTTGCCCAGATATCCGCGCTGACGCGCACGCACCTCCTCAAAGCTCCACTCTTCGCCACCCTTGAACACGGCGTCCCAATCGAACATGCGCCGCTCGCGCTTGCCCTTGGCATCGACGACCTCGGCGCCGCCTGTCGGGCAAGTCCATGGCTGCATGACGAACTTGGGCCGCTTCTCGCGCTTCTTCTCCTTGGGCGCAGCCTTCCGCGAGCTGGTTGGTGCGGCGGGTGCGACGGGTGGCGCAGGAGGGCGGGTCTCGGGCAGTGTGGGGAAGGCGTCGATAGGGCCGACGTCGAAGTTGCGCAGGGGGTCGAAGCGGAGCATGTCGGCCTCACTTGGCGGGGCCTTGGCGCGCATCACGTCACCAGCGTCGGAGGTGACGGCTGTACCGTTTGTCTCCGAGTCCTTGAACACCTCTATCTTGGGCGTGCGAGGTGCAACACGGTGGCGCACCGCGCTCTGGGGCATCGTCTCGCCTCGCCACGAGCCGGCCTCAATGGTGTTCTCCTTCCTCCTGCCCTCGCGGGTGCCGAAGTCCTCCCACGGTGTGGGCTCCGGGTCGGCGCGCCCCGCTGTGTCGGAGAACACTTCCATCTTGGACCCGTTGGGCCCGCGTGTCCGCCCCGCAGGCGTCTGCTGCACTGATGGAGGGGGGCCGCCGACGGAGCCGAGGACAGCGCGTCGAGCTTGGGGTGGAGGAAGGGAAGGGTCGTCTTCGGGAATGTCGTCAGACGAGGGCGCCATGATCCGCGTGAGGAAGGCCGCGTGCCGGTTCTTCAAGCGCTCTAGGGGCGCAGCGCGGCGCGCGATGCCAAGACGGTACACCTCGTCGGCTTTCTTCTTCCTGCTTGTCAGCTGTCGTCTTGCGCTGGTCAGCTCACCGTCCTAGGCCCTCGAGGACAAGCGCCCACTCCTCGTAGAACGCCGCATGCCGTGTCCCGACATCTCGGCTCTCAAGGAATGGCCACACCTCCTCTCGCCGCTCGACCTGGCGCGCATAGATGATCCAGAGCTTGAGGTACCGGATATCTTGTTGGTAGCGCGCGTCGTCGATGAACCGACGGGTGGCGCTCTCCACGACGGGGATGATGCGGCTCGGTGATGAGGGGTTGTGTTGAATCGTGAACGAGACATATCTGGAGTCAGCCGGAATCGGGCGGAGAAGGCCTGGACCGCGCACACGCGCCCATCTGAACTCACCGGTTCCACAGATCCAGCACATCGGCCACGCCGTCGACCATGTCTTCGCCCTCTTGGTCGCGGCGCTCTGCCTCCTCAATGTCGCGCTGGAACTGCTCGACTTTGGCCTCGTTCGCCTTGCGCGTCTCCTCGTCTGCCTCGAAGAAGGCGCCGAGGGCGGCGGCGGAGCGGCCGGAGGCAAGAGGGCGGATGTTCTCCTTCTGTGCCTCGAGGAGGGCAAAGTCGGTGGTGGGCGCGTCAGGCGACGGCGCGCGAGGTGTTGCTGGCACTGCTGCCATGGTGTACAATGTTGTACAAGTGTGTTGATGTTTGGATAGAGGACTTGATGGATGACGATTGATGGTTGCGGGTTGAGGGGCGAGACGAAAGTCAGTCGCCTTGTTTGGCTCATCTCACTGTTGTGACCACGTGTTGATTCCCTGACGTGACAATTTGAATCCGTCCGTTACAGTCGCGGTCTAATCATGCACCACATACATTTCTATTACAACACCTTAGTTTATGCCAGGTAGTGGAGCATGTTCTTGTCCTCGTCGTCGCGCTTGAGGAACTCTCGGTCGATGAGGCTCTCAACGCGCTTCTTGATCTCCTTGACGTCGGGTGGGAAGCGCTTAGACACGTCGCTGACGACGGCGTCGATGAGCAGTTGCAGCGTGAGCTTCTTGCGGCCCTTCATGATGCGGACGATGGTGGCTTCGAGGACGGACACGCGGTCGAGCGCGACCTGCTCGTTCGTTTGGCGCGACTCCTCCGCCTGCCATTAGCTCAAGCACAGTCGTCATGGCTCACCGAGAGGTCCTGCTGGATCTGGTTGATCTTGAACTTCATGCGTTCGCTGGTGAACGCCTTGTTGAACGCGAACTTGTCGGTGGGCTCCACCTCCTTACCGGGTGGCCGCTTGATCAATACACGCGTGCCCTTCTTCCCCATTGACAGAGATTGAAGGGTGCGCACGAGTTCGGACGCCTCTGTGCGAGTTAGTGACAGAGAGGCGGGTCAAACTCACCGATTCCTGTCCTTGACTTGAGCTCGGTGAAGTCAAGCACGTCATCGTCGTTGAACTGCAGCAGCACCACGGCCTGGAACAGGCTGACGCCGACCTCGTACTTGCCGCTGTCAAAGCGCGCAGTGAGGGTGACGGTGCCAAGTTGGTGTCGCCACGAGAGGGTACGGTTCTTGTGCTGCGTCGCGTACCATTCCGTGAATGTGTCGATGGAGTACTGCAGTTGCGGAGTGAGCTTGAAGTTCCATCCTTCCTTGAGCAGAGGGTACGGCGGCCATGCGGACTCCGTGAGGACGTTGGCGGTGAAGTCCGAGTCGTCCTTGAACTTGCTGGGGTCCTTGGCGCGCGCGGATTGGTACGCCTTGACGAGCCTGCTGTGAGTTCCTTTGCCCACAAGTGAACTGACGTTTCGGATAGTTGGAGGTCCTTCAGCATGATGTCTCCCGTGGTGAACTCTTCGCCCATCTCTGCACCAGTCAGCCAAAGGTCATCGCAACAGCTCACCTTTCTGCAGCTTGACGATCATGGTGCGCTCCATGTCGTCGCTAGCGCTCTTGTTGAGCAGGAGACGCTTCGCCAGGCCGCTCGTGTAGAATGCCCGGAACACGTCCCGGTCAGGTGTGTACCCGATTAAAGCGACGATCTCGTCCAGGAGGACGTTAAACTCGGCTTCGGACGACGAGCCCTGGCCCTTGCGCATCGTCATGTCGAGGTATTTGGCTGGGGTGAGCTACCACTCAAGTGAGCCAAGCTCACCGATCCACTCTGCGGGAGCATTCTTGCGGCTTCCGAGGCCCGCCTTGAACCCCGTGCGCACGGCGTCTTCCAACTCGAGCTGCTTACCGCGCTCTTCTTGACTGAGCTTGGGCGCGTCTTCCATCTCGATGTCCCCGTCCTCGGTCGCCTCAATCGGCTTCGCGGGGATCTCCCAGAGGCCGGCAACAGCCTTGTCGACAAACCGCTTGAGCTTGAGCACAGAGTCAATCATCTGCCGGTCGTTGGCCGGGTCGGCAATGACCGTGCGGATGCGCGCCTCGATGTGATCGTGCACCGCTTTGGTCATGACCTTGAATGCCTGGGCCTGCTGGCAGTAGACGAACAGGCGGGTCAGAGCATCTGTGTCCGCGCGGTACAGCGACTCATCCAGCGCTGATGTCAGCACAGCCAACTGAGCCACTCACCTTGCCGCACGACCTTGTCGGCCACCATCTCGCCCGTGACATGCCGGAAGACATCCACAACTTCGACAGCAGTCTCGGGTGAGAAGCATTGCTCCGCACGCTCGCGCTCCTCCGCCTCCTTGTCGAGCGCCCACTTGACAAACTCGGTGCCCGTGAGCGTATTCGTCTGGACGTTGGCGGCGTGGGTCGCGGCCATATCCTCGTAGTACTCCTGCGTGACTTCGATGAACGGGCGGGACAGAGTCGAGAACGCGCCGAGAGTCTTGGAGATGGACACAACCGACTTGACGTTGTCGCGTTGAGCCATATCGATGTCTGAGGATGCACGCTCCGACGCGGCCCAAGCCAGGATATCGGATCTTGTCTTGTCGACGAGGAGTTTGTTGTCCCAGATGGCCTTGCGGAACTGGGCCGTCGCACGCTCCCTACTATCAGCTTGGTGGGATTGACAAACTCACATGATGGTGGGGATTCCACTGCCTTCCCTGGCGTGTGCGCGGTCAAGGTAGACAAACAGCGCAGACAGCAGGCCCTAAACGTCAGTTCATCACGGCCTCAGGCGACTCACGGCTCGCTCGTGGTACGTCTCCCACGTCGAGACGAGCATGTCCAGCCACTTGGCCTCCCGGCCCATGATGGCGGCCTGGCACTCCCTCGCTATCCTCCCAGTGCTCTTCTGCAGCTCGCTGTCGATAGTCCCGTACAAGGCCTCGAATGGTGTCCGCGAGTACAGCACAAGGTTGCGACAGTAGTCGGACATTCGGTTGAACGAGATCTCGGTGGGCTTGCCGCCGAATACGAGAGGGACCTGAGCCTGTAGGATGGCGAGCTGGCTCGCATCATCCAGAGGCGGCTTTGGCGCTATGCGTTAGCCATAGTTGGCGTGGGAGCGTACGCTTGACATTGAGGGTGATGACTTTGCCTGTGTGGGCCGAAGAGGAGGCGGTGAGGATGTCGGTGTGGGCGTTGCGGCTGGGGCGGTAGGCGGAGAAGGCGTCTGTCCTGCGCGGGAAGACTACAAGGGACGCCATGATGGAGAGGACAATGAAGACGGCGGTGCTGGTGATGGCAGTGATGGATGTCGTTCGGGCCTGTCGGTGACCGGGGACTTGGTTGATGACGGAGGTGGAGGTGGAGGTGTGGTGGGTGGAAAATTGACACGTCAGAAAATGTTGATAAGGGGCGGTGGAGGTGCTCCACCCACCCAAAAGAGCCAGCTGCTCTGATGCCTTTTGTTCTCCTCACCTCCAACTCTTCTCACGTCTACCTCCAAAGAGATGGTCGCTACGCCGCTGCAGCCTTCAATACCGACTCTGAGGCCCTATTCCACATCACTGACGCTATGATGGACCACTCACCCCCACTTCCCGGCCAGCAACGGACGTGTACCTGGCGAGACAAGGCCTCAGTCGCCATCTGCCATCACACCACACCGCCTCGAGCCCCGAGGCCCTCGGAAGGCGCGCCTCCCCCCGACTGCCTTCGCCCGTCAATCAGACTGCAGGCCGTCCACCACAATGGATCACGGCGCGTTCCAGCGACTTGACAATGCACCATTACTCGCGCAGACATCAAGGCCGCATCGCATTGGTCTGCACGTACGTGAGTCTGCGTTTCTCCCCATCACCCTGGCCCTCGCCACCCCACACATAAACCCACACACCAAACATCTTTCATCTAAACACTCATCTCCCCACATGTTGATACACATCCACCGCTCGCACCACTCGAGATCAACATGAGCCAGCTCACGCTCGACCCCGACCTAGCGAAGGTCATCCCCCTCTCCCCCTATCCCCACATTGCTCAGCACGTTCGCGCGGGCCACATACCTTTCCCCGCCACCAACACCCAGTGGGTCGAGCTTGACAAGTTCCTCCTGGACGTTGCCGCTGCCTCTACCCGCGACCGCATCCATGTCGCCGCGTATGTGGCCTACACGAAGTGCCGCCTGGTGCACGGGGCGAACCGTGAGTGACAATCGCTCCCCGCGCTGATCCAAGTGCAATCGCACCGGAACGACCCCCGCACGATCCCCATGTTGATGACGCTGAACGAGCTCGTCGACCAAGCCACCGTCATCCTTCGAGGTGTGCGCGACGATGGGTGTACCAAGCCGTTGACCACCATTGTCGAAGGCACCGAGCGCTTTATTCTCGACATCGTCAACGAGTTTGGGCCATGGGTCAAGGAGTGAGTGGTGGGGGTGTGGGCACGCGACTGACTTCAGCTTACCGCCCACCCCCGTTGCCGCGAACGAGCGAAAGACCCCTGTAACTGCTGAGCAGCAGAGCAGGATCAACGCCAAGCGGACCAAGGATGCCGACCGCCACGCTCGTAAGCTGGCGGAGCAGAAGGAGGCGGACGCCCGCAAGTTCCAGGACGAGGCGACGCAGGCGCTGCTGGAGGGCGATGACGATTGCGACGTCGCACAGCAGGCGGCCATTCTTGCCCACTACGAGTCCAAGGCGCCCAAGCCGCGGTCGGACAGTGACGCCTCCGCCACATCCGTCGCCTCCGGCTCGGGCTCTCCTTCGTCGCAGGTCGAGTCGGCCATGTCCAGCACCGCGACTCTGGTTGACGCCGCCGTCCAGACCGAGGACAAGGCGAAGGTCGCTGAGCCCCATCTCCTGCCGCCAGATGACATTGAGGAGAAGGCCAAGCCTCAGCCTCCCTCCCGTTCCGACGCCTTCCCGCCCCCGACTTCTACTCGCACACTCCCGCTCGGCCTCCGACCCACCGCAAACGAGATCGCCCGCTGGCAGATCGCGCAAGGCGTGCCTATCGCCGAGCTCCCCACGACGTACCGCAAGATCCTCGAGCCGCAGGTCGTGATGCTCGTGCGCAACATCGAGGAGCAGGCGTTCAAGGCCTGGAAGGAGTCGGGGGAGCGTGTTGACCTGAGCGACGCTCGGGCAGCGCTCAACCCGTTCCGGCTGAGGAACAGCGGCGGCAAGTATGCGCTGTGGAACCCGCCATGGGAGGGCAGCGAAGGTGCGGCGTACAAGGAGCACATCCAGCGAGGCTTCCGCAAGTTGATGGCGCGGCGCAAGAAGCGCAAACACTCGGCGTCCAAGCCGGGACCTGTTCGCCGTGAGCCTCAGCTCTCTCCCGATGTCGCGATCCAGCCTGTCGACAGCGTCCAGACTGGCGACGCTGGCGAGCCCGACGACGCCTGCGATCCTGGTTCCGCCGCGAACACGCCCCCCACCGAGATGACCGACGTGCTCGCCGCTCCCCCCGTTGACAGCGAGCCCGCCTCCGAAAGCAGCAAGGACATTCCTGAGTCACCCGCTGCCCCCGACGTCCCGCCGCCCGTGGAGGCCGCACCCACGCCCACGGAGCTCGCCGTCCAGTCCGCAGCCCAGCTGAACTCGGTGACGCTGCGGGCAGCGTTCACCCTTCCCCCGCTCCTCCCATCCATCCCGTTCCTCTGCATCACCCCGCCCCCGGAGGACGGGCAGGAGCAGAGGCGCCTCGACTTCCCAAGCCACTGGGTGCTGTGCGAGCCAGCCGACCTTTCGGCCTTTGTCGAGTCGCAGGCGCCGTATGAGCCTACGGGCATGGCGATCGCAGAGCACTTCGAGGTCAGTGTGGAGGAGGCTGAGCCGCTGTCTTGCGACGCGCCCGGCCCTCCCAGCCCAGGCGCCACCCTCGCGCCTCCCAGCGTCGACGCGTTTGGCCACGCCGTGATCGCCCCGCCCACCGCTATGGCCCCGCACACCCCAGTCGAGACCTCGGACTACACCTCGGACGACAGTCTCAACGAGGACGAGATTGAGCGGATGCTCGCCGCGGCCTTCGAGGAGTTCGAGCTCGAGGAGCAGGAGTCCGAGACCGTGGAGGAGCAGGCCCAGGCCCCCGAGTCGAAGGAGCAGGCCCAGGCCCCTGAGTCGAAGGAGCCTGAACGGGCGAGCACCCCGCCGAGCAGCTGGGACTTGATGGTCTCGCGCCGGCGGAAGAGCTGGGACGACTCGGACTCGGAGAACGAGCTCTTCACCCGGGAGGAGGCGTCCTCCAAGCCCGAGGAGCCTGCCTCACCGCCTTGTTCACCCCCACCTTCGCCTCCCACTCGCCCCGCGATGGACTGGGCGGACATGTCGGACGAGGAGATGGACGCGCGCAACGCCGCGCGCGCTGCGCTGACGCGCCCCACCGACTGGGCCGACTTCTCAGACGAGGAGATGGACAGCCGCAATGCCGCGCGCTCGCAGGAGATGCGCGCCCAGCTGGAAGAGGAGGCGCGCCAGCGGCGCCGCGAGGCCGCCGCGTACCGCCGCCACGACCGGGACCCGCGGTACAGCGTCGGCGTGTTCCAGAAGACGCTGGCGGACATCGAGTCGGTCGGGAGCGCGCAGTCCTCCGCGCACAGCACGCCATGGTCCTCGCCCATGCGCGCCGGCACCCCGCTCTTCGGGGAGCCGTCGTTCCTCGCCGACCTCTCCCCCTCTCCGCCCGAGACGCCCGAGCGCGCGCCGCCGGCCTCGCCCTCGCCCATGCCCCCGCTCCTCTCGCCCTCGCCGCGCCGCGGCGCCTTCCTGAGCTTCGTGGAGACGCCGCCGGCGCTCCTGGAACTCTCCCCGTCGCCTGATGCTTCCCCTGCTCGCCCCGCGTCGCCAGCCTCCCCGTGCCCGTCTCGCTCCTCCCGCCCGCTGTCCCCCTCCACGCCAGTTGTGGCGCCGGCCACGCCCCTGTCATCGCCCCCTGTGCCGACCCCCAGTGATGGCACTCCACCCCCTCTCCCATCATGCCCATCACCCGCTTCGCCCCGTTCTTCGCCCCGCGCGCCATCACCCCGCCGCAAGACAAAGGGCTCGCGCAGGACTAGGTCGCGCTCCCCCAACGACGACCTCTTCTCCCCCGCCAACCTCCCGCAGTCAACGCCCGTCCGCCGCCTCGACCTCCCCAACCTCTCGCTTCCCGAACTTGCCCTGCGCCGCAAGCCCGAGCGCCGCCGCCACAGCGACCGATTCGCGCCCGCTGACTCGGACTGGGAGTCCGACTCCGACTCGAGCGCCTCGCCTCGCAGCCCCGACTCGCCGTCGCCAGCGCGTCCACGCTACCCCCGCCGCAACGTCAGCATGATCGCTCTCCCCGCGGCGCTGTCACCATCACCTGCCCCCGCCGCAGCCCTCAGCGAGGGCCGTGTGCCACGCGGAGGTCCCCTCTTCCCTCCCCCGAGCCCAACGCCTCAGCGCCAGACTAGCCTCCTCGTCGCCGACGAGCCGAGGGAGGAGGCCCAGTTCAACGCCCACCCCGCCCACACCGCCGTTGAGGGCCGTGTCAAGGACCTCCTTGCGCCGCCCGTGATGCCTATGCCTCAGCCCGAGTCGCAGTTCGAGCGGCTGCCCGAGCCGACCCCGTGGCAGGAGTCCACCCTCGCGGAGGCGCCGACCCCCGCCCAGCTGGCCCCTTCTGTCCCCGCTCCTGTTGCCGCCCCCGTCTCCACCCGCTGCAACTGGGACGACGAGAAGCCCTGGGTGCCCCAGCACCTTCGGTTTGACCGCGACTGGACCGCAGACGAGGTGCGGCAGATTCGTAGCGCACGCAAGCGCTTCATCCGCAACAAGGCGTCGGCCTCGCAGGCCTCCAGCGGCTGGGACAGCGCGTCCTCCACTACGTCGGCTGTCCAGCGCCGCCCGCCGGCCCGGGAGGCAGCCGACCTCTCCATGGTCGTCGAGGAGCCCGCAGTGGAGCCGCTCGCGACCGACGAGCACGAGGTGCGCGGCGAGACGTCAGAGGCACCCGAGCCCAAGGTCGAGACCGTGCAGCACCCGGCCCCCGTGGGCCGGCCGGAAGGATCCGAGTCCGAGCTGTCCCAGACCACTGCCCCAGCCCAGACCCGGACACCCGTGGAGGACTGGGAGCAGAAGCCCTGGGTCCCCGTCGAGCTCCGCACCGCCCGCGAATGGACGGCGGACGAGAAGCGGCGCGTCAAGAACCTCCGGAACAAGTGGCTGAAGAAGACGCGCGACGCCCGCCACACCACCGACTCGGACGCGTCGCTGGGGAGCGTGCACTCCCGGCCAGCCACGCCCAAGACGGCGGGCTCGCTGCTCGAGCAGACGCTCGCGATGCGGGCGGCACCACCGAGCGACGCCACGCCCAAGCCCGCGCTGGACCAGGCAGCCAAGAAGGGATGGCTACCCGAGCAGACGCTCGCGATGCGCGCTCAGAGCGACGCCACGCCCAAGCCCGCGCTGGCAGCCAAGGGATCGCTGCTCGAGCAGACGCTCGTGATGCGCGCCCAGACTGCGCCACACCCGAGCCCGGAGGTAACGCCCAAGCCCGCGTTCCAGCGAGCTGCCGAGTCTCCCGAGACGGCGCGCGCGACGCCGACCCCCAGCCGCCTGGGCCCCACGCCCGGCCGCGTGCAGAACCTCCGCAGCATGTGGGAACAGACGCCGCCCGCGCCCGACGCGCGCCCCGTCCAGCGCAAGCCGCTGATGCTGGAGCGCCTGCAGGCCTTCACCCCGCCCAAGCCCCCCTCCCCTCCCCCGCCGCAGCCCCCGTCGCCGCCCAAGCCCCGCGTGAGGCGCGGGTACGAGGCGCCGACCAAGGCCAGCGAGAACAGCCAGGCGCCCCGGAGCGACGCCCGCCCCGCGAGCCGCGCGGGCAGCCGGCCGTCTAGCGCCGCCTCGGAGCGCCACCCCTCGCGGCCGACTAGCGCGGCATCGCGCACCTCCAACGGCCGAGTGGTACGCCAAGGCGCCGAGACGAGCTCTGCCCCGAGCGCTCGGGGCACGCGGCCGACTGGGGACGCGCAGGGTGAGGGACGTGCTGCCACCAGCGGGCGTGGGCGCGGAGGTGCTGCGCGAGGCGCCACCCGTGGAGGAGCGCGCGGTCGCGGAAAGGCGTAGCGAGGGAGGAGGTTACTTGTCCGAGGGTTAGAATGCGGACGTTGTAGTGCACTATGCATTTTGTAGCTAGATTTGCGTATCAGCTGCGATCCACTAGGGTACAAACTCAAAACCTCCCAATTTGTGCCCCGCCGAACAAAGTTGCCCAGATATTTACGAGTTAACGCTGCACAAGAACGCCGTCTTTCCCAACGCATGCATCCTCATGAGTACTACGTGCGTAATATACCCTCCCAACGCGTGCATCCTCATGATTATTACGTGCCTAAGATACCCTCCGTACTTTTAGAGCGCCATAGCCGCACCAAGACCCACGAGCACGAGCGCGAGTGCCGGGCTCGCGACCCCGCCCCCGCTCTCGGGCGTCTGCAGCGCGGGCGCGGGCGTCTGCTCGGCGGGCTCGGGCGTCGTCTCGGGCTGGCCGGCGGGCCCGAGGTCCTCGGGCGTCGTCTCCTGCGGCGCCGGCGCGGTGGTGGGGTCCGGGCCCGCGGGGCCCAGGTCGCCGCCGTCGGTGGTCGGCGCGGGGGCGGGGGTGTCCGCGGCGGGAGCGGGAGCGGGTTGGGTGGCGGCAGGAGCGGGGGGCGCCTCCGTGGGCGGGTTGAGGAGGTTGCTGAGGGCCGCGGTGTCGACGGGGCCCGTGATGGTCAGGACGGTGACGGGGACGTCCTCAGAGGGGGGGAGGCCCGCGGTGACGGTCACGGTGACGGGGGGCGGGGAGGCCGGCTCGGTGGCGGCCGGCGCGACCGTCGCGATGTCGGTGAGGGGGCCGCCGTTGGTCTGCGCGTCGGTAGGGCTCGCGTCCGCGGGAGCCGGCTGGGCGGGCGCGGGCTGTTCGGCGGGCGCGGGCTGGGTCGCGGCGGGCTGCTCAGCAGGGGCGGGCTGGGTCGCGGCGGGCTGCTCAGCAGGGGCGGGCTGGGTCGCGGCGGGCTGCTCAGCAGGGGCGGGCTCGGACGCGGGCGTTTGCTCGGCGGGGGGTTCGGCGGGCGCAGGCGCGGGCGCAGTGGCCTCGGCGGGGGCCTCCGTTGCGGCAGGCTGGGCGGGGGCCTCAGTGGCGGCGGGCGCTGGGGCCTGCTCGGTGGGAGCTGGGGTAGCGGCGGGCGCGGGGGTGTCCGGCTGCTCCTGCGGGATGTACTCGCCCCCGGGCCCAGGAATACCACCAGGGACCTGGTCTGCCGGGGCGGGGTTCTCGGCGGGGGCGGTGGCCGCAGCGTCAAAGGTGGGCAGAGGGCCGGTGAGGATGATCGTGCGGGTGGCGGTCACGTCGGCGGGGCCGCCGCCCGCCTCGGCCGTGTAGCCCGGCTGGCCGGGGGGGAGGAAGCGGATCTCGGTGACGGTGATGGTCTGCTGCGCCGCGGCGGCCAGGAGGAGGGCGAGGAGGGGTAGCTTGACCATGGCGGTGTAGAGAGGAGAGAGGAGGGATGAGGCGGTGAGGGATCGAGATGCAGATTATAGAGGGGAGAGATCGAGATGCGATGGAGAGCTGGAGTACGTCGGAGCGGGCGTTATATCGATGCCATCAATGGGCGCGATGATGAGGGGGCGTATAATGACGCGCCTGTGACATCTCACGCCCTTGCCGATGGCGAGGTCTGATGACGACTGGAATGGTTGCGGCAGTTTCCTGCCGGGGCGGCGCGTGTCGTCAGCTGATGGACTTGGGTGTCAGTCGAGGGTGCGACCGTGACGAGGACCACAAAGCGAAAAGAGTGATGTTGAGTCGAGTAGAGCAGTGTGAAGAATGTCAGACTTGTTGGGGGCGACTACACGTGCTGTGGCAGGCTGGTCTGAGATGGCACAGAGTGTGGCGCCACGTCGCAACTGTGAATCTCTACTCATCGATCCCACGACGCAACTCAATCTCCAACTCATCGATCTGATCTAGATGAGCGCAGAGATGCAGCATCGCCTCGGTTCCCTCGACGCGTGCATACTTTTCGACTAATGTATAGCCTATTACGCGATCTATTATAATCCTCCTCCCTTCCCCATCGGTGTTTAGAGCGCCATGGCCGCACCCAGACCAACAAGCACCATCGCGAGGGCGGGGCTGGCCGCGCGCGCGCCGCCCTCCTCGGTGGGCTCGGGGGCGGGGGTGGGCGTCTCGCCGGCGGGCGTGGTGGGCGACGGCGACTCGGCGGGGGTCGCGGGCTCCGACTGCGCCGGCGTCTCGGCGGGCGTCTCGGCGGGGGTGGGCGCCGCGGCGGGGTCGGTCGCGGGGGCCGGCTGCGGCGTCTCGGCCGGCTGCGGCGTCTCGGGGGCGGGGGTCGCGGCCGCGTCGGCGGGCGGAGTCGCCGCCGCGCCGTCGGGGTTGAGGACGCTGCTGAGGGCCTCCTGGTCGACGCTGCCGGTGATGGTGATGACGGTGACTTCGGGGGCGGGGG
Source organism: Cutaneotrichosporon sp. PK4640 (assembly GCA_023630115.1). NCBI lineage: Eukaryota > Fungi > Basidiomycota > Tremellomycetes > Trichosporonales > Trichosporonaceae > Cutaneotrichosporon > Cutaneotrichosporon sp. PK4640. The sequence continues at coordinate 45,137 of JAMALN010000108.1, forward strand.
CCGCGGCCTGGGGCTCGGCGTTGGTCGCGGCGGGGGCCGGCGTGAACGGCTGCCCGTCGGGGCCGACGGTGACGGTGACGGTCTGCTGGGCGACGACGGCCGCGAGGGTGAGGAGGAGGGCGAGGATCGGGCGCATGCTGGAGATGGTAGGAGTGAAGCGAGGCGGTGCCGAGGCGGTGGAGAGGAGGAGGAGGAGGACGAGGTCGGGGGTTATATCGAGATCACCTGGCCGGATCAAGATGCGATCAGATGACTCTGTGGTGCGTTCTGGCGCCCCCACCCCATCCCCGGCTCGCGTAGAGGTAGCGAGCACAGCATGACGAGCTGGACACCACGCCCGAAACCTCTTGCACGGAAAGCCGCACGGAACGCCGGCAATCGCGTCACTTGGCTCTTGCCTCTTTCGGCGTGTTGCGCCCAGATCAATGGCGTACGCAGCGCGCGGCCGGCGTGGTGTGTGTTCTGGTGCGCAATCTGCGCATTTTGGGGTCCGCGCCGTCCTCCGCTCGTATCAGACGTCCTCCCCCGTCTCTGGAAGGGCATGACCCTCGCCCTCATCGTAACGTGCCCCTTATCTGGAGTGTGAGTATGACTCGCGCGCCACACGCAGATGCCACATGCCACAGATCCGCTCAGGCACACCTCCACCTCCACCCATGACTTCACAACTTTCGGCCAACCACCCACCGTCACCTCCCATCACTCACCCACACCCACGCCCGCCATGTCCTTTGCGGCCCTCCGCGCGCAGCGAGATGCGCGGCATGCGCCCCTGCGCCGCGCCGGACTGGCGGCGCCGACGTCAGAGGCCGCGCCTACGCACTCCACTGGCGCGGGATCGGGCGAGCCTCGCGAGTCGTCAACAGCCGAGCCCTCGACGGCACCAACCGAGCACCAAGACGTGGATATGGCAGAGCGCGAGGAGCCGGCGGCCGACCCGGCCGACGCGGCACTCTTCCCGGAACTGGCGGATACCGCGCTCGAGGTGCGGCGTTCCCCCCGCCACGGGCGGGGCCTGTACGCGCGCAAGGAGGTCGCACGTGGTACGTCTGCAGCCGGAAGTGTCTGACCGCAGGAACCACGCTCCTGCGCACCACGCCGCTCTCGGTGCTCTCCACGGCCCACCTGACGTCGCACTGCAGCTTCTGCCACGCCGAGACAAAGGTGCAGCGCTGCGCGCGCTGCAAGGCGCTGCACTACTGCTCCGCGCGCTGCCAGAACGCCGACTGGCCGGCCCACAAGCCCGAGTGTGCCGCGCTCACCCGGCTCCGGAAGATGTGGGCCGCGACGTACCCCGACAAGGCGAAGCGCGGGGAGAACGGGTTCGTCCCGCACGAGGCGGTGCGCGCGCTCGCCCGCCTCTGCTGGTGGCGGAAGAGGGATGGCGCGGGGTGGAAGCAGGTGGCGGGGATGGAGAGCCATGCGGGGAGGGGCGGTGAGGACGAGGTGCGGCTCGGCAACCAGGTCAACCATCTCCGGCACTACCTCGGCGCCGCGGAGGGCGAGGGCGACCTCCTCCACCCCGCCGACATGGCGAGCTTCGGCTTCCACTCCGCCCGCGAGCTGCTCGACCTCGTGTCGGCCTTTGCCGTCAACTCGTTCACGCTCTCCACGCCCGGCCTGACTCCCATCGGGGTGTCCACCTCGGCGCTGGTCGCGCTGTGCAACCACGCGTGCTGGCCCAACGCCGTCGTCGTCTTCCCTAGTGGACGGGAGATGTGTGTCGTCGCTATCCGGGACATCGCGCCGGGCGAGGAGGTGAGTCCAGCTGTCTGGTGTTATGCAGCTGACCCAGATCCTCACGGCGTACATCGACGTCTCGCTCCCTCTCGCGGAGCGCCAGGCGGACCTGCGCGCGCGGTACGGGTTCGTGTGCGACTGTGCGCTCTGTGCCAAGGGCGAGAACTGGGCCGACCCGCGGTGGAGTGTGCGGCACTCGGGCTGCACGAGCGGCGGCATCGCGCCGATGCCTGGTGCGTACCTCGCCTCGACAGCTGCTGGTGTCTGTCCAAAGCTGACCACAGACCTCTCGCTCCCCGGCGACGCCGAGGTCCTGTGTAGCTGCGGGCAGAGCTTCTCAACCTCGGTGCCCTCCCTCCGCGGCCTCATCGAGGCGGGCAAGCGCCTCCTCGCGGCCGATGAGGACGGCGAGCTCGGTGAGCTTAGAACGTCTCTGGCTTCAGCTGACGACAGACCGCGACGCCGCCCTGTCCCAGCTTGCCACCCTCGTGCCGGCCCTCAGTACACGCGTGCCACCTAGCGCGCACCCCCTTCTCCCCCTCCTCCGCCTGTGGGCGCTCCAGCTCACCCCGCCTGCGCCGGACCAGCGTGAGCTCGTCCTCGGCCTCCTGGGCAAGGCTGCAGAGGGGGCGCGGAATGCCCACCCGCCCAACCACCCCACTGTGGGGGTGATCCTCGCCGAGAGGGCCAAGATCATGTCCATGGACTCGGGCGAGGAGCGGACCATGGTCGATGTTGCGGGGCTCGCCCGGCGGCGGGGAGAGCTCGTGGCCGCTGTTGCTGCGCTCCGCGAGGCCGCGGCAGCGTGCGAGGTCGGCTTTGGAGGCGGAGACGTGGCCAAGTCTATGCGTGAGCTTGTTGGCGAGTGCGAGCGCGAGCTGGACATGATGCGGGGTTAGACTGTAGAGAATAGATCATGCACGCCGTCGTGCTCAGTGCAAACGTACGCGCCTTCATTCTTTCATCCTTGTACAACCCCGCGGTCTACGAGTAGTCTACTGCGGCATCTCGACGTGCGCCTACTGGATCGACACCTCCTTGTCCTCCTCGATGTGCGAGACGACCTTGGAGCCCGAGAGGCCCGACTTGAGCGACGAGAACTGGTCGGGCGAGACGTTGACGACGACGTAGGGGAAGACTGGGGTGAGCGGGGATGCGGGTGGGAGGGCAAGTGAGTCGGCGGGGATGAGGCGCGTGCGGGGTGACTATCGATGTGCACGAGCTGATCGGCGCTGGCCTGGCCCGTCGCAAGGCCAAGCCCGGGCTTTCGGCGCCGACACCGTGCCTCCGTCACGACCCCACTGATGTCACTGATCGGCGGCCCGGCCTTCGGGCCCGGCAACAACGGTTGCACCAGTCGCGAGACACGCCAAGACACACGCCACCACCACGCCAACCGAGACCCAACCACGACACGTACTGCTCGAGTCGACGTGGTCGTCGCGCACGATCGAGCCACCGGCGGCCTTGATGTCGGCGATGATCTTCTGCTTGTCCTCGGACGAGGCAGACTTCTCAAACTTGACGATAGCTGGGGTCAGCGGTGTCGGACAGGTCTGGGGAAGGCGTCTGGGGAGGGGTCGCCACCGGGGTCTACCGGCTCCCTCCCATGCCTCCTGGCCGTGCTTCTCGTGCGAGAGCCTGTCTACCACTCGGCTCAACACTCACCGTCCTTGGCCATTGCGACAGAGTAAGTGCGAGTGTTTGTAAAGAGAGCGGTGCGGAGAGAGGAAGAGGACAAGAAGAGAAGCATGGTGACCGCGACCAGGACGAGACACGGCAGCGTCCAGCGTGACATCACCGTGAATTGATTCCGGGTGTTTGGTGGGGGGTGGTCGGAGATGGGCGGGGTGGGCCGGCCGGCGAGGATGCGAGCTGCGAGGCGAGGCGAGGGGTGGCGTGCTGCGTGCGCTTATCGGGGTGATCAGTTGGGTGCTGCGAGCGGTGGGGACAAGTGAGACAGGACTGTGGGTGTAGCCTTTGCGAGGTGGGAATGTGCAAGAGCTTGAAGTGCTTGATGGCGACCACCACTCACTCCACCTCTCGCACGCCTCATACCAGACGTCACTGGTCTTGCCACTCTTAGTGGCCGGCCGGATAGGGATACCACGTGACGACACCCTGCCCCATACCGCGACGCGTCCAAGCGATCGAAGCGACGACGCGATCGAAGTCGTCGGCTGATCTGCGCTGCTGCGCGACTGCGAGGCTAGGATGTCAGACATCAGACAGGAATAGAGCACCAACAGCTAGTCACTCATGCTGTATGTGGCGCATATCAAGCGGGACACGCATACACACGCTGGCTGGCCATCGGTGGGTTAAGGGGGCGTCCTGCGCGTTCTCCGTTTTCTTCACATGTTCTCTCGGGATCTCGGGGATATTCTCTCCACACCTTCACGCGTTTGCGCAGAACTTGCCTTGCCTCTTGCCCGCACCAATCTCGGCGCGGCCTCTCTCTGACATCAATGACAGCAGCGTCGCACGCCGCTGACTCATGGCCAGAGCCATGCCGCGACCTCGGGGCATCGCCGGGTCTGGGTGTACCTGGTCGATCCCTCAACCTCCTGTGGTCTGCGCGCGGCGCGGCCTGGAGATACAGGCGATCAGGCAGAGGGGTCGAAACAAAGAGGGGCCGGGCCGGGGAAGAGCAAGGGCGCAACCGAAATCTTATCTGCCCAAAGCCCGCAGTTGTGCCCGCAGTCGCACTCTTTCATCCGCATCATCCGCAGCACCTACTGGGAGATCTCTTGGCCTCAAAGGGACCTGCAGGACCAGATGCTGGGAACGCAGTGGAGCGCAGGCACCAAATGGCGGTGAGTTGTCGGGTGTCGGGCTGCCCTCGCGGGATGCCGTACGCGTACGCTGCATCCGTGATGCTGCCAATCTTGTGCCTCGTCTGCACACATGCACGAGGAGGTTGGCTCGACCCGTAGGGATCAGCTCCACACCTCTGGCGGCCGCCGGCGCATAGGGTAGGACTCAAGACTCACCCACCCACTTTTAGCTGCTCGCACTGCTCGCTGAGACTATGCAGCTCGTCGCTGGATAATCTCGCCGACTGCCCACCACCCCCACCCAATCCCCTGGCGTACGCTGGCGTTGACGACGCAGAGGTCCGTGCGTGCCAAGAGAGCGCCTCGGTAGGGGGTCTGTGCGCCCCTTTTAGAACAACGGCGACGTGTCTGTACATCTTTGGATCTTTGAAGCAATTCGAGCTATGGAAAATGGAATGGACGATGGGGCAAATTTCAGGTGCGAAGCGAACCCAAAGTCTGGCGCGTCGCGTGCGTTGCATAGCGCATCGTGCAGTCGCGCAGTCGCGTGAGGATCCCATGCTTCCCGTGGTACTGCCGTGTGCGCCTGCACCGCTTGTGGTACGCTGATCCGCAGCTGCCAAGAGTCTGGGCATGATCTAGTGTGCATGGTGACACAACCCGTCGCGCCCGCTGACGATTCTCTGACCTGCATGACTGACACGCTGACACGCACGACGGCACGCCACGTCGAAGCGTTTCGCTACTTTTGTCAGGAGCACATGTCCTGCGAGTCCTGCGAGTCCTGTGACAGGACATTACTTCCAGGGAATGTGCACGCCACCGACCCAACTCTCCCAACGCTTGTCTTGCACCACGCACCACACCTCTAGGCCTCTAGTTGGATGCCTGATCAGCCTGAAGGTATCACTTGCAAAAGCACAACGCACCCGCCTGCAGAGGCGGCGATCACAATTCATCGGCAAACGTGGTCGCTGTCGGCACGGCACGCCACTGACGCTCGGACCTCCTGTCCACATTCCCCGCATGCTCGGGCCCCTCTCTTCCTCTCCTCACCGTCAAAGGCAAGCAGGTCGGAAGCAGTCTTGTTCTTGCACAACCTCGTTTGTTGATGTACGCAAAACCGCACGAAATCAGCCACGGCGGCCGCCAGTCCAAGGTGGATGTAAGGTGGCCAGGTGGCTAGGTACAGACTTTTGACCAGGGGTGGACGAAGGTGCGACGGCAACCTTCCCGCCATGCACATGAGGAATGGTCGATCAAACCCTTATCCCCCTCCGCCTTTTGCTTCATCGAAACGGTTAATTTCTGAATCATCACAACCGAGGCCCCCCACGCCGCACGGGAGGGTGACGCCTTCCTCACCCCCCACGCACAACGTAGGCCACTTCTGTTGTGCAAATCGCGTCCCTTGTGTCACTGCGCAGCTGAGTGTTTGGTGCATGTAGGACGATGGCTGTAATTGCATTTCAAGATGATCAAGTAGTGAGATGATTTTAATGCGCTACTGGTACCTTTCAGAGTTCAAAAGACGCGCCTGGGGATCCGGCGCGCGCCTCCTTCCCTGAACGTGCAACCCCCCTCCTTTGGTCTTTGTACCCTTGTGTCCACTACTGGTCCAACTGTACTACCCTGAATTTGAGCGGATGGACCCTTTGACCCCTTTCTCTCCGCACTAGTGGGCCATGGGCCTGAACGCCGTCCCTTGCACCGTACCGTACGGGGCGGCGGGGGGGCGCTGGCAGGCGCTGGGGGACAGTGCGGCCCGTGCGCACTCTGCCTGCAGCCTGCCTACCACCACGGCCACGACCCCACCCAGCGTGGACGATCCATGATCCAGACCACTACCACAACCACGTCCCGCTCGACCTCTCCAACTTCCGTCGGCCACTCCTCCTCCACACTCTCTCTCCATCTCCCTTCTCCTTCTCTCTCACACCTCCCACTCGCTACATCTCTCCACTCTTGTCTCTTCCTCCCTCTCCCTCTTCCTCCCTCTACCATCTCCTCGCATCTCGACTTCCCGCTTCACCCTCTCAACGCCCCACCCCTCCTCCCACGCAAACTCGGTGCACGTCGCCCATCACGCACACACCCACCCACGCTCTCTTTACCTCTCCTTGTGCTTGACGCATACACCTCACCCCCCTTGCTCCCCATCCACGCTCCACCCCAAACCGAGTCGCCCCATCGCACTCGCCGACAAGACATCTCGTTCCTCATCTCGACACGAAACCTCGATCGCAAGCTAAAGAGCTCATGTCCATCTCGCCATCTCCTTCCCTCGCCTAACTTTCTCGACCACACATCTACATCAATAACCCACCACCTCATACACCTTTCACACAACATCGGGGCGGCGGAATGAAACGTTACGACGACGGGCCGCTGCCGTATTCGCAGGGCGGCCCCCCGCCGACGCGTCGGCCAACAATTCGCGTCACCGGCGGCAATGGAGGCGGCGGCGGCGGCGGCATGGGTATGGGCGGCGGCACGATCGGTCGAGGGGGAGGCGGCACCGTCAAGCGCTCCAAGACTCTGACGCGGCCCGAGCGACACGTTGCGCCCGAGCCACTCATCAACCCCGCTGGCAAGGAGGAGGCTGCCGCTCATGCGTCTGGGTCCAAGCTCGACTGGTGGACCGTAACGTCGTGGATTGTGACGTTCTGGGCCCCTTCCCCCTTGCTCAAGATGATGGGCATCACGGAGGCCAACTCGAGGCAAGCATGGCGCGAGAAGATTACGCTCTGCTTCATCGCCATCGTCATGGGCGGTATCGTCGGTTTCGCAACCATGGGCCTGCAGAGCGCATTGTGTCCTGGCGGCAGCAACGGAGCTGGCTACCAACTGCTTGGCTCCCGTGACTGTGAGTGTTCTTGCCCAAGAAGTCGCAGTGGAGCTCGCGGAATGCTGGCAGCGATGCCAGCGAAGCATCTGCTGGTATCCCTGGCTCTGGCCCCTGCGGCTCGGTCTTGGCTTACGGGCGCCGGCTACTACCGACGTGACAGGCGCACTACGCGACTGCGAGCTGCGAGAACGACGTGCTGACCCCCAGCAACGCTCTCCATCAACGGCTGGGCCTTCAACATCAACGAGTCCAAGCCCTTTGGCAACGTCAACTTCTACGAGCTCTCCAACCAGATGGCGGGACAGGACATCACGCCCTTCTTCACGCGTACTGCGGCGGACTACCCCGAATGCAAGGCGACCAACTTCAAGTACGCCGCAACCGACATCTGCAGCGCGAAGGCCAAGGAGGCGAATGAGTGCTTGCTCGGCCAGCTCAACGCCGACTCGCTCAACCAGTATGCCCTCAAGAACGAGTCACAGTACGAGGGCTACTCGTGGGCTCAGGTCGTCAACAGCACCAACTACATCGTCATTGACGGCTGGGTTCTCAACATGAACCCGTACATGCGCGCCAACCCCCAGGCGATCCCAGACGATCCCGTCGACGGGATCATCCGCCGCGCCATCGACGTCCAGGCCTCGTCTGGCAAGGACGTGACGAAGCAGTTTTACAACAACCCGGACACCAGAGCGGCCATCAAGTGCCTGACGACGCGCTACCTCGCAGGCAAGATCGACAAGACGACCCCAGGGTGCTTTGTCGCTGCGCTCTTCCTCTACGCATCGCTCATCGTCATTCTCGGCGTCGTCCTGGTCCGCTTCTTCATGGCCATCATCTTCTCCTGGTTCATCTCACACAGACTCATCGAGAAGAAGACGCTGTCGCGCGGCACGGGTATCGCGCCCACGGTTATGCCTGAAGGCGCCAACGTTTCGGTGCACAACCAGACGGGCACAGCGCCGTGGGCGCAGCCGGGGCGCAAGGGACAGGCTCCTGTTGCGGCCCCTGCCCCCGTCATGAGCCTTGACCGCATCGGCGCCGAGCTCTTCTGCGTGTGCTTGGTGACATGCTACTCGGAAGGCGAAGAGGGTATCCGGAACACGCTCGACTCGATCGCCGGCACCAGCTACCCCGACCAGCGCAAGCTCCTCTGGGTGGTCTGTGATGGCATGATCACCGGTGCTGGTGAGAAGCAGAGCACGCCCGACATCTGTGTCGGCATGCTCGAGGCCGACCCACGTTTCGGCAACCCCCAGCCTATGGGCTACATTGCCGTTGGATCTGGTGCCAAGCGCGAGAACCGTGCAATGGTCTATGCTGGGCACTATGGTGAGTGCAATCTGGGCGCGCGGCGCTAACGTCAGTCACCAAGAGCGGCCACCGTGCGCCCACCGTCATTGTGGTCAAGTGCGGAATGCCTGCCGAGGCCAACGACAAGAAGCCCGGAAACCGCGGCAAGCGCGACTCGCAGCTCATCCTCATGAACTTCTTCTCGCGCGTCACCTACAACGACCGCATGACACCCCTCGACTACGACCTCTTCCGCAAGGTGCAGACCTTGATGGGCGTCACTCCCGACTTCTTCGAGGTGTGCCTCATGGTTGACGCCGACACCAAGGTCTTCCCCGACTCCCTCGCGTACCTTGTCAACGCCATGGCCAACGACAACATGGTCATGGGCGTGTGCGGTGAAACACGAATCGCCAACAAACGACAGTCATGGGTCACGGCCATCCAGGTGTGGGAGTACTATATCTCCCACCACCAGATGAAGGCGTTCGAATCGGTCTTTGGCGGTGTCACCTGTCTTCCCGGCTGTTTCTCAATGTACCGCATCAAGGCCCGCAAGGACACCGAAAACGACTGGGTGCCGATCCTCGTCAAGCCCGAGATTGTGCGCGAGTACAGCCAGTCGGATGTCGTGACGCTTCACCAAAAGAATCTGTTACTCCTGGGCGAGGACCGATTCCTCTCCACCATTCTCCTCCGCACCTTCCCCAACCGCCGCAACATCTTCCTCCCGCAGGCGCGTTGCCGCACCATTGCCCCCGACACGTTTAGCGTCCTCCTCTCGCAGCGTCGCCGCTGGATCAACTCGACTATCCACAACCTCATGGAGCTCGTCCTCGTACGTGACCTCTGTGGCACGTTCTGCTTCTCCATGCAGTTTGTCGTCTTCATGGACCTGGTCGGTACCATCGTCCTGCCGATTGCCATTTGCCTTACCTTCGCCCTGGTCATCAACTCGATCCTCAAGCCGCCCCAGAAGTTTGAGGAGGCCATTCCCCTCATGCTCCTTGCGTGCATTCTCGGTCTCCCGGCGTTCCTCATCCTGATCACCACCCGCAAGCTCATCTACGTCGCGTGGATGCTCGTCTACTTATGCGCTCTGCCGGTCTGGAACTTTGTCCTGCCCGTCTACTCGTTCTGGCACTTTGACGACTTCTCGTGGGGCGAGACGCGCAAGGTCGAGGGTGAGGTTGTCGACAAGGCGGGCCACAGCGACGCGACGGCCGTGTTTGACGGCACCACGATTCCTTTACGCCGCTGGGACGACTGGGAGCGGAGTCGACTGCGCAAGATCCGCCGCGAGGAGAAGCGCAGGCGGCAGATGGAGCGCATGCACGGGCAGGCGTTCTACGGCGACGAAGACGGCATGCTTGTCGCACCCGACCGCGGTTTCGCGCGCGACGAGTCGGACAACCAGTCGATCGTCTCGTCCGAGGAGGACGTATGGGGCGGCGACGTTGGCGGTTACGACGAGAACCACCCCTCGTTCCCGCCTCCGCCCATGGCGCTGCCACCAGAGTCGCGCCCGATGCCAGGTCCGACGATAGGCATGGACGAGATGGCGCACATGCTCGACCAGGGCTTTGAGGAGCCGCCACCTGCCAACATACGCCACGACCGCCGCACGCCTTCGCCGCTGCACCGTCCGCGCGTGTCACCGCCAGTCGACCAGTACCAGGGACAGTACGCCGGCGTGGGCCAGGGCCGCATGCCGACCCACGGGCGGGGAGAGAGCACGAGCATCGAGCCGCACGTCAACGGGCATGCGCGGCAGCGCTCCGCCGGCGGCCAGAACGGGTACGGACCACTGGGACCGGCGTAGTGTAGTTTTGAAACCTTGACGACGGACTACGATTGGAGGCGCCTGGGAGCGCCATTATGACAGACAGCATTCATACACTCTGCATTGTAATAGACTTGCCAGCACACGAGGCAGGGCTGCTCATTGGTACATGTTAGTGGAAGAGAGACGCTCGCTGCTCGCTGCACGAAGCGCTCGACACTTCACAGAATGTCTCATGCTATGTACAACATATGGATCTACACTACTGCACGAGGCCGCGCGCCTGGATCGCCGCCGCGAGGCTCTCGACCTGGAGTCAGCTTGCTTTGAGAAAAACCACAGCTGTGCGACGTACCTGCATGCTCGTGTGGCGGATACGGGCGTCCCAGCGCTCGGTCCAGGCCACGGGCTCGATGGGCGTCTCCTCGCGCTCAACACCCAAGCCACCCGCAGTCCCGGCCACCTGTCCGTCCTTGTCCTCGTGCCGACTTTCGAAGTACAGCAGCCCGAGCGGCTGGTCGATCCAAGAGCGCAGGCGGCCCTGCTCAATCATCTTGCGCGCAACGGACTCGGCAGCCGCAGCGTCGAGTCCAAGGAGGTCGCCGAGCGCCTTGAAGCTGATGTTGTCATAGACCTGGGGTTAGCGCTGCTGTCGAGTACCGGTCTAGCAGCCCAGCGTCCCTCCCAATGTGCCTCCTCCCCTCGGGCTCCTTGCGCCACACCACTGCTCCACTCGCCACGCACCTTGGCACACGCGCCGACATTGTGCTCGCGCACCGCGCGCTCCAGCACCGTCCCTCCACCCTCGACCTGCGCCTTCTGGTGCGGCATGAGGCCCGCCTCGAACTCGGCCACCTCGGCCGGGCGCACAATGTACTCGAGCAGCATCTTGCGGAGCATGGTGCCGAGATACGCGGGGATGGCGGAGTGGACGCGGTCGTCGCGGTTCAGCTGGGCGAGGAGGCGGAGGCGCTGGGGGCCGGCGGGCGCGAGGATGGACGTCGTCACGGCCTGCTGGAGCATCATGAGGCGGTCGTCCTCGTCGATGGCCGCGTCAAGCGACACGTCGTGGTACACGCGCGCGGCCTCGGTGAAGCGTGCGCCGTAGTCGAACAGGCGGGCCTGGGAGAGGCGGAAGGTCAGCTGCGACTCCTTGGGCGTGTCGGCCGTGATGAGGAGGGAGGCGCGGTTGAAGAAGTGCTGTGCACGCTCGCTGCGCTCGTCCTGATGTCAGCTCGCGGTGTGCAGGTCGTAGCTAACCTCGAGGAGGAGGCGGACGATCTGGAGGTAGATGCCTAGCTTCTCGTCATCGCTAACGAGGCTGGCGTCAGCTATGCCACACCGATGTCAGCTGGGAGGGAAGGTACTCACCGTGAGCCGCCCTCGAGCGGGATTCTAATGAGCGCGTCCGCGGCGCCGGCCCAGTCCTCCTCGTTCTGGAGAATGGAGCTCTGCGCACGCCGCAGCCGCGTCGTCTGCTCCTCGCACCAACCAGCATTGTCGCCCAGCACGCCCTCGATCACCGCCTTGCGGTCCTCCTCGCGGCCCTTGAACACGTCCCCGAGGGCGGCCCACTTGGCCTCGTCCTCCTCGCCCTGGAGCCCAAGGCTGGCCGTGAGCGCGGCGACAAACGCGCCGAGCACGCGCCGCCCGACGACCAGGGGCACGGTGGTGGAGGTGGTGAAGTGCCGCCCGAAGGCGGTCAGGTCGGGGACATTGGGGGAGGCCAGGAGGCCCTCGAGGAGGGAGAGGTACGACTCGATGCGCTCGCGCTGGTTCCTGCTGTCAGAAGAGACGAGGGGGAGCTCACGAGATGTCGTCGATGGAGGCGAGCTTGGCGCCGAGGTCGGTGTCGACGTCCATGGTGTTGATGGTGAACACGAGGAAGGTGACGCGTTGACGTCAACTCCATTCCGCCTGGGCTGGAGGCAGTGATTAGGATGGGGTTCTAATGCGGTGGAGGGTGGATTACATTGGATTGGACCTTCCTGACACAAGCTGCCACGCGACGTTATGTCAGCCCCACGCCCGAGGCCCCTCCGTCCCTCAGCCCTCGTCGCCGTCATCGTCACCGCATCCCTCCTCGCTGCCATCTTCCACATCATCCACCATGTCCCGCCTCCCCCCGCTCGTCATCGACAATGGCACGGGCTACACCAAGATGGGGTAAGTTCTCACCTGCCCAACATGGCGGCGGAAGCGGGAACCGCGACGTGGAGTGTCCACGCACGAGCTGCGTGTGCTCGGCCGCCATGCGCCCCTCATCCCACCATCGACCACCCGCTGACCCCAGCTTCGCCGGTAACTCGGAGCCCTCGTTCGTGTTCCCGACCGTGATCGCGACCAAGGATGCCGCGTCGACGTCGAGCAGCTCGACGGGCCGCCGCCCCGCCCCGCCCGTGGCGGCCAAGCCCGGCCACCTCGCGAGCAAGCGCGGTATCGAGGACCTCGACTTTTTTATCGGCGACGAGGCGGTGGCCAACTCGAAGTGAGTGGAGTGCGCTGCGGCGGGGGTGAGGATGACGCCGGGGTGAGGCCTGGAGAGAAGGCTGTGTGGCTGTGAGCTGCGGAGGCGCAGTTGAGGTGCCTTCGCCGGTGAGATCAATAAAGCTCAAGCCTCCTCCTCCCCACCACCAACGCCCCCGTCCACCAGCAGCATCGCGCGGCGATGCCTTGGCGTCCGCTGACCCCAGGACCTACTCGCTCCACTACCCCATCCGCCACGGCATGATCAACAACTGGGACCAGATGGAGCGCTTCTGGGAGCAGAGCATCTTCAAGTACCTCCGTGCCGAGCCCGAGGATCACTACGTGCTGCTCACCGAGCCACCGCTCAACCCGCCCGAGAACCGCGAGAACACGGCCGAGATCATGTTCGAGTCGTTCAATGTCGCGGGTCTTTACATTGCCGTGCAGGCCGTGCTGGCCCTCGCGGCGTCGTGGTCGAGCTCCAAGGTCACCGAGCGCACGCTGACCGGTGTGGTCATCGACTCGGGAGACGGTGTTACTCGTGAGTGCTCGTGCAATCCCAGCTGGTCGAAGCCTTGTTGCAGCTGGGCCTCCTAGAGACCACTCTTGTCGCCCTGAGCCGCCGCTCACCCCAGACACCATCCCCGTCGCCGAGGGCTATGTCATCGGCTCGTCGATCAAGCACGTCCCCATTGCCGGTCGCGACATCACCTCGTTCGTGCAGCAGCTCCTCCGTGACCGCGGCGAGTCGGCGCAGATCCCCCCAGAGGACCAGCTCCGTGTCGCCGAGAAGATCAAGGAGGACTACACCTACGTGTGCCAGGACATTGTCAAGGAGTTCAGAAAGTACGACGCCGACCCGTACAAGTACTTTGCGCGGTTCTCCGGCGAGCACTCGGTGACCGGAAGGGTGAGTAGTGTTGAGGCCGCCAGGTCCTGGCAGAGTCTGTGGCCCCCGGCCTCAACTGATGAGCCTTCACGCCAGCTACGTTACCATAGAACATACCCAGCTGACAGCAGAAATACGACCTCGACGTCGGCTACGAGCGCTTCCTCGCGCCCGAGATCTTCTTCAACCCCGAAATCTACTCGTCCGACTTCCTGACTCCCCTCCCCGAGGTTGTCGACACGGTGATCCAGACGTCGCCGATCGACGTCCGCCGCGGCCTGTACAAGAACATTGTCCTGTCGGGCGGCTCGACAATGTACAAGGACTTTGGCCGGCGTCTGCAGAAGGACCTCAAGACGATTGTCGACAGCCGCATCTCGCTCTCCGAGGACCGCTCCGGCAACCTCATGCGCTCGTCGGGCGTCGAGGTCAACGTCATCAGCCACAAGCGCCAGCGCTACGCTGTGTGGTACGGCGGCAGTCTCATGGCGTCGCTGCCCGAGTTCTACAACGTGTCGCACTCGCGCGCCGACTACGAGGAGTACGGCCCGAGCCTGGTCCGCCGGTTCTCGGTGTTTGGCAGCGCGGCCTAAGCTGCCTGCTGCAGGAGGGGCATCAGATACCAATACCAAGAAGCCGCGCGGCGGCCACTAGAGGCGTTGCAGGCGTTGTAGGAAGGATGAATGCGTGCGAACGAAGAGCGACGCGTGGGTGGAGGCAGATGCAGTCGAGGCTGCGAAGGTGTCGTGCTGGCGGATGGCGGTGAGTGGGCGAGACCTCCCAGGGTCCAAGTTCATCGAGTTCAATGACGATGACGTCGTGGCGATCACCCTCCAAGACGGCAGTTATAGGCCACCCAACTCATCCCCACCTTGATTCACTTCTTCATCCTCTCTTCTCTACTTCATCTCTCTCTCTCCTTCTCATCCTCTTCCCCGTGCCACCTCCGCGCTCGAACCGACCGCATCCGGTCTCCTCGGAATCTACGCGTCACGCGACGACCACCCCGAAACAAGTCGCACGTCATCGTCCCCCGGCACGCTTAACAGAGCCCGATCGCTGCCCTCCCCTGTCGTCTCGGCCCGACGTGCACCCCGCCCCGACCCCGCCCCCCGCTCCGCGCCCCATATCTTGGCATCTCACTCTTGGACTCTTTGGATCCTCTTCGCCCATCCTCGCTGTCACATCCGCCTCGCCCTACTCACCTACCTTCACTCGGAACCGCCTTCCTTCCTCCTGTTCTTCACCCACTCCCCGCGCCCTCTGCCGCCGCCCCCATGGCGCCCGTCGACAAACACCCCACCTTCCAGATCCGGCACCGCCGCCGCTCGTCGTCGGTCGCCGACTCGAATGCCGCGGACACCGCCCTCCGCCGCCCGCGGCGCCTGAGCGTCGGCGCGCGCCGCCCCCCGCCCGGCGTGCTCGAGAAGGCGCTCGAGCGGCCGCAGCTCGTCGTTGGCGCACTGTGTGCCACCGTGTTTCTGTGAGTTGGTGACTGCCGCGGATGCCAGTACGGCTGCCGGCGCTGTGGCACTTGGTGCCGCCGCCACGTCGCGGCTCGCCCTCCACGCTGGCTCGCACCCATTGTTGTTTCGCTCCGCTCGCCGCTGGCTTGCCCCTAACCCCAGCCTCGGCTGCGCCATCGCCAGAGTCTGCGACACGGCCGTCCCCACCTCCGAACTGCACCACGTGCACAACCACGCGCCCCTCCGCGCCGCCTACTTTGCGCGCAAGACCAACGCCATCAACGTCCTCTTCGTCAAGCGCGCGTGGGCCTGGACAGCCGGCGTCTACCTCCTGCACCTCTTCACGTCTCCGGGTGCGCCAAAGGTCCCCTCGGCCGCAGCCTCCGTCGGCAAGGTCAACCCCGCGCTGCACAGCCTGCACACTGCGCCGCGGCGGTCGCGGGGCCAGAGACTCGCGGCCCTCGTCATCTCCTCGCTCGCGTGGATCCTCTTCACGGCGTGGTGCTTCGGCGCCGGGCTCGGAGACAGGATCATCGCCCTCTCGGGTGGTACGTGTGCCGTGCCGCTGCCAAAGGGGATCGATGTCGGCGCACTCGAGCACCTCCTCCCAGACGGGCACACGACCATGATCCTCCACGCACCTGACCACGCCCCCGAGCGCGTCTACCTCCCCCTGCACCACGAGTTCTGCGGCAACACGCCCCTCGCGCCACACACCCACCCGCGGCTGTTTGCGCTGCTCGACGAGCCGCTCCAGCGTCCGCGGTGGAGCGGCGGCTTTGACATTTCGGGGCACGGGTTCCTCCTCACCCTCGGCGCGATCATTCTCGCGGCCGAAGTCGCGCCCAGCTGGCGCGCGGCGCTGGCCGAGCGGCGCGGACAGCGCGCACCCGCCAGAGGACCCAAGGGGCTGCTCCACGCTTTCTCCACCGTCGCTGGCACCGCACTCATCGGGCTCTGGGTATGGATGCTCTTCATGACCGCCGTCTACTTCCACGACTTGGAGGAGAAGCTTGCCGGCTTGGGTGAGTACTCACGTCTCGGCGCAGCTGCAAAGACTTGGACGAAGCTGACCGCAGGCCTCGGCCTCCTCGCCGCCCTCATCGTCAACCTCTCGATCCCGGGGCAGTCGGCC
>JAMALN010000109.1:0-61323 GCA_023630115.1 Cutaneotrichosporon sp. PK4640
TTCAAGCGCAAGCGCGATCAAGACGGCAAGGTTGTCAAGTTCAAGGCCCGTCTCGTCGCCCGTGGCTTCACTCAAGTCCCCGGCGTCGACTTCGAAGAGACCTTTGCTCCGGTCGGCCGCAGCACCTCTCTTCGTCTCCTCCTCTCCATGGCCGCCACCTTCGGCCTCCCGCACCGCCAGATAGATGTCGAGGGGGCCTATCTCAATGGTACCCTTGACGTCGACCTCTATCTCGCGCTCCCTCCTGGCCTCACGTGCAAGGACCCCACCGCCAACTGCCTCAAGCTTCACAAGAGCATCTACGGCCTCAAGCAGTCTGGCCGTGCCTGGTGGTTCGAGCTCTCCGCCGCCCTGGAGGAGCTTGGCTTCACCCGCTGCTCTGCCGACTGGGGCCTCTACGTCCTCAAGAACGACCAAGGCCAGCCCATCGCCTTCCTCCTCGCCTACGTTGATGACCTCATCATCGCCACCCGCACGACTGAGGAAGCCGACAGCCTCGTCTCCGCCATCTCCAAGTACTGGAAGATCACCGACCTTGGCCAAGCCACGCAAGTGCTCGGCATCCACCTCCAGTACGACATCGACCTCTGCCAGATCCGCCTCTCACAGACTGCCTACATCGAGTCTGTCTGCCGCCGCTTCGACATCTCCGACATCAAGACTGGCAAGCACGCTCCCCTTCCCACCACCGACCTGCCCTTCTCCGCCGCCACCGAGCCCGACATGGCCCTCACCTCCCGCTACCAAGAGCTTGTGGGCCGCATCCTCTGGGTCGCTGTCCAGACTCGCCCCGACTTAGCCTTTGCCGCTGGCTTCCTCGGCCGCTTCACCCACGCTCCCACTCAAGCCCATTTCAACCTCGGTCTCCGCGTCCTCGCCCACATGTTCCACACCCGTCACCTCTCCCTCCGTCTCGGCGGGCCCTCCAACAAGGAGCCTGACACCCCGTTCACTGCCTACGTCGACTCTGACTGGGCCGCCGACCAGGAGACGCGCCGCTCCACCTCCGGTTACGCCATCTTCGCCTTCGGGGGCCTCATCTCCTGGACCTCCCGTCGCCAGCGCACCGTCGCAGCTTCCACCATGGAGGCTGAGTATGTTGCTGCAGCTGAGGCCGTCCGCGAGATCCAGTGGCTCCGCAAGCTCTACCAGGAGCTTGCCTGCGTCCCCCAGCTTCCCCCTACCCGCCTCTTCATCGACAACCAGTCTGCCATCCGCCTCGCCCGCAACCCCATCATCCACGGCCAGGCCAAGCACATCGAGGTCAAGCACCACATCGTCCGTGAGCGTCTTGCCGACAAGACCATCGAGCTCGAGCACGTCCGCACCGACAACCAGCTTGCCGACATCCTCACCAAGCCCCTCAGTGGTCCGCGTCACACCGCTCAAGTCCGCGCTCTCCACCTCCGCCCCAAGGACGTGGCCAGTGCTCCTCTCCCTCTTGCTGCCGCCTTCTCCAGCACCCCGCACTCATTCTCTGATCTTGACGATCTGGAGTGATGTGCGGGTTGAGGGGAGTGTTGAGACCGTGGCCTACACGTGGCAACTTTGCTTCCGTCGAAAGTTGCCAAACTGACGCCGTGCACTTTGCACCCGTCAGCGCGGCGTGTGCACGCCGCGCCCGTATACATAGCCCGTAGCCGCCGTCTCTTCCATGCATCGCTCATTCTCAACACAGAAGCTCCCGAGGATCGCGAGGCCGGAGACACAGCGGGCGCTGCATTGGACGGCTCCGCAGCGTCCCCATCGGCGGGCGTGTAGCTCAGTTGGTAGAGCGTATCATTAGCATCGAGCGCCGGTCGACGCTCAGCAGTCGACGGCGCGCGGGATAGTTGATAAGGTCTTTGGTTCGATTCCTAACTCGTCCAGTTTTTGAACTCGGGGCGATAAAGGACCACACTTCTGTTGAATCGGCCGAGCGGGGCCCTGTCTGCCTGAAGCGGGCATGGGATCATGAGGTGATGAGGGGTGAGTGGTTGATGGAGGGGGTGTGGCGTCGGTCAAGGTGAAGCAAAGCGTAGCCGCGCCTCCTGGAATAAGTGTGCAAGCCGCTCGGATGGTGCATGGGTTCATAGTCTATGCCGGCAACAGGATCAAGCGGGGAACACAGCCCCGAAGACCCCGCCGGCGAACGTGGTCACCGCCGTGTACACTAACACTGCGCCCTGCCCGTCAGCGCCTGACGCCCTCGCCTGGTCCTGTGCTCACAAAGTTTGTCCCGTACGCCCCGGCAGCGCCCTGGAACGCGTCCACCTTGAGAAGCTTGCTGCTGATGGGGCCGGCGGTGACGTTCCCGACGCCTCTCAAGCTCGCAAAGATGCTGAACACGAGCCCTGGGAGCGTCGGGTCGTTCCTGCAGATGGGGGTGATGATGCGGCTCCAGATCCCCGGCATGCTGAGGGCCGTGGAGCCCCAGACGAGTGCGAAGACGACAAGGGGGCCCGACGTCGTCCCAAAGCCCCAGGGGAGGAGCACGCCGATCGCGCCGCCAAAGCACACGATCATGATCATGACCTTGGTGGGGAGGCGGTCCGAGACCCAGCCCATGACGAGGTTGCCGGGCACCGAGGCGGCTGGGGTCAGCGGCGTCGGTTGGGGACTCACCGTTCATGATGGCGACGAGGGCAACGCCGCCGGGCTTGTGCGCGCCGACCTTGTCCGCGAAGGCTGGGTTAGCGGGGCTGCGGGGTCGGCTCACTGGGAATCCAGAGGGTCGGGGTGAAGTTGCCGAGAGAGCTCAGGAGGATGACGAGGAAGCCGCACGCGAACGTCCAGGTCGCGAGGTGCCGCCACTCGACCTTGGGGCGGCGGCGGACCACAGAGCCGCCGAGGGGCACGCGGCGACGGATGAAGATGAGCGACACGGCGTTGAGCGCGGCGTAGCCGACCCCGAAGGAGATCATCGTCGCCTTGTAGCCGAAGCGCTTGAGGAGTCCGTCGAGCAGGAAGGGGAAGACGGTGCCGCCGACGCCTGTCCCGGCGAACATAATACCCGTCGCGAGACCGCGCTTCTCGTAGAACCACTCGTAGACAAGCGTCGCGCAGGGGAGGTAGAGGGCTGATGTCAGCTGACCCCGCTTATTCGTCTCACCTGCTGAGAACGGGAAGAGGACACCGATCGTCCCAATCAGCTGGGTGGGACTGGTGACGAACGCCGCCCCGATCAGTCCCGCGGTGGAGACTACCAGGCCGAGGATCTGCACGCCCTTGCTCCACTGGGGAAAGCTCGTCAGCAGTCTGGCGTCAGCTCCTCCATGATGCTGACTCACGGCCCGAAGAACCCGACGCCGAGGTACGACAAGCCGTTCATGAGCGAACTTGCGACGGTTACCGTGTCGTGGTGCCCCGGGAACTGCTCCTCGGCCCAGTAGTGCTCGAGCACGCCGACGGCGTTTAGCAGGCCCCAGACGGTCGTCTCGATCACCGTGCCCGCGATGAGGAAGAGCCAGGCTTCGCGCCCGCTGTCGGCTTTGGCAAGCGGCGCGACCTCGCGGTCGGTGCTGACCACTGGTGAGGATGGCGGCTCGATCTCATCGCCGGCCGGCGGGGTCGAGGGCGAGCTGTCGCCGAGAGGTGTTTGGGGGACGGATTGGCCCGGCGCGGTGGCATACGGCGACTCATGGAGGGACGGTGGGTCGGAGCGAGTGCCGAGGCGCTGGAGGGCGATATCGGACGCACTCATTGCGTCGAGAGCGTGGATGTAGTGATCGCTTGACTTTGTTGTGTTGCAGACATACTTGAAGTGTGGTGATGAAGCGAGCTGTAGCGAGGCGGGTGGGCCGGCCCGCGTTGAGCCGGGGTTAGACGACTGGGTGGATAAGCTGACGTCATGTTGCCAGCAACTTTCGAGTCGAGAAACCTTACCACAAGGGCTTCTGAACTGCTGGAGACGACCTATGCATCCGAGTTGATGTTCTAATGATAAGGCGTGGGCGCAGTAGTGCGTGATTGATGCTCGAGAATGGACGGCTACGCGTCGGCGGCGCTCGCTGCCGCCTTCGTTGCCGAGGGTCCTGGGGTCCCCACGGCTGGCGAGTCCGTCCCGGAGGTCGCTACCGCCTTCTTGACCTGCTTGGTAGGCAAGATCATGAGGTAGACGTTGAGCTCCAGACCCGGGACCCACGGCGCATCCCACTCGCCGATAATCTCCCAACCGCGCCGTTTGTAGAACTCGAGTGCGCCAGTGTTGGTGTCCAGGCAATCAAGGCACGCCCTCCCGCCGTTGGCTGTCGCGGCCTCGGTCGCGACGCGGAACAGGCCCGAGCCCACCCCCTTGCCAGCCCAAGCGGGGTCGGTGAACAGGACCGCGATGACGCGCACGTCCTCCTCGGCGCAGCCGTGCCCCTGGGCCCAGCGGGTCGTGAGCTCCTCCTCGTCCTAGGGGCCGCCGAGGCCGTACCGCACCGCGACGTGGCCCAGGATCTGGCCGGCACACTCGGCGACGAAGGCCGCCGCCTCCCCCTGTCGCTGGATGAACTGGGGGACGGGCATCGGGAGCGGCCAGCGGATCGGGTAGAGCGAGGAGGGCTGTTGCCGCTCCAGGAGGTCGCAGAGGGCCGGGATGTCCTCTGGCCGCCTGGGGCGGATCGTGATCGAGGGCGGCGTCGATGCCCCGCTCGGCGGCTCGGAGGGGAGGACGATGGCGGACATTCTGGAGAAGGGGGTTGAGATCTTGGGGGACGTGAGGGGGGCGTGTAGGAGATGATAAGGGAGATGGAGGAGACTTGGAGCGGAAAGAGTGGCTACATGTGGTGCATGTTGATGGATGTGTCACCAGTTCTTGCAATCGGGCCAATTTGACCGACTCGACCTCGCTTGGCTCGCTTCCGCACCACTCAACGCAACTCGACCGTCACTGGTACGGGCGAGGCTGCGAGAGCGGTCGAGGAGATGAGTGGCGATGCGCTGGATGCGGGATGTATGCAGTGGGAAGTGGGGATGTAGTGACCGAGGGCGTCCTCATGAGCTCTCCCACGGGCGACCTTGAAAGTGGAGGGGGTGGAGTTGGACCCTAAACTCCGGCCGCGTGGTTGTCAGGTCCCTGGCGCCCGCCAGTGGCGCTGAATGTGGCACGACGCGAGTTCAATGTCTCGCCCCCGCCGCAGCAGCTCTGGCCCGAAAGGAGGATCAAAACCACAGCCTTACCCCCGCAGCAGGTCTAGGTGAGAGCTGAGAATCCCTCCTCGGCCGGCCAGAAAGGTCTCAAGCTCTGACAAGTTGGGAAGCGGTACTTTGCCGGGTCTAAACTGTGCGGAGCATCGCGCTCATGACACTGCTTCACTGCTTCATGCTTGACTACTACCAAACCACTCTGCCGCTACTGATTGTACAACCCTCCCCATCCCTCAGCCCAGTATGAACCACTGCACACAACATCCCTCGTCCGGCTCCCTACTTCCAGCACGGACTATTACCATCCACCCCCACGCTCAATGTCCACTCTACTGGAAGCGGAAGTCGGGGTCGTCCTCAAGGACCTTCTCGCCGCGGTCGGCCTTGCGGTTCTGGGCCATGAAGTAGAGCCAGAGGGCGAACGAGCCGACGGCAGCGAACGCGCAGAGGCCGATGGTGAGGAAGATGCCGGTGCGGTAGTGGGGCATCTCAGCCTGGCGGAAGGAGACCGAGGCGAGGATACCGCCGATACCACCCCAAGCGACGACGGTGGCGCTCATGACGGCGCGCTTCGACTGCGAGCGGATGCAGGTCTGCGACCACGAGGTGATGAGCGGGATCGAGGCCTGGCAGCCGCCGGTGGCGAGGAAGACGCCGACGTAGCGGGCGGCCATCTGGTCCTTGGCGAGCTGGGAGAACATGGCGACACCGACGATGGTGATGATCGCGTTGAGCGCGACCATGTGCATGCGCATGTTGTACTTGTCGGCGATCTTGGCCATGATGATGCACGGGATGGGCGAGTAGAAGCTGGGCGGGGCAGTGAGGATCTGGCTCATCTTGTTGTCGAAGCCCATGCCGGCCAGGATCTGGGGGAGGAAGTAGGCGAGCGCGTAGATGCAGAGCGCGGCAGAGCAGAAGAAGAGACCGAAGAGCCAGATGCGGAAGTCGGTGAGGTGGCGCAGGACCTTGGTGACGGTGAGGTGGTCGTAGACGGCGTCGTTGCGGTCGCGCTGGATGCGGGTGAGAACCATCTCCCGCTCCTCCTCGGTAAGGAAGCTGGCCTTGTCGGGGAAGTCGACGATGAGGGCGATCGCGCAGAAGCCGATAAAGATGGTGAGGAGGCCGTAGATGATGAAGATCCACTGGGGACGTCAGTACCGCGTCTGGGCCTGGAGACTCACCTGCCAGCCGTGGAGGCCAGACTTGAGGTGGAGACCGTCACCGATGCCCCAGGCGAGGATGCCCGAGAACGCCTGGAGGAACATGGCGCCGATGAAGAAGTACGACATGCGGGTGGCCATGAAGCGACGTGGGTACCAGCACGAGATGAGGTAGGCGGCACCGGGGAAGAGAGTGGCCTCGAAGACACCGAGGAGACCGCGAAGCGCAGCGAGCTGCTGCCAGTTCTTGACAAAGCCCATGCCTAATGTCAGAGACAACTGTAACGGTAGACGTACACAGCATCATGATGCCCCAGAGGACGGTAGCGCCGCCCAGCCAGATCTTGGCACCGAACACGCGAAGGCCGGCCTGCGACTGGACGCGTCAGCGAATCCTGGGCTAGGCACGTACAGGAACCTCGAGGATGATGTAGGGGATGAAGAAAGCGAGGGTGGCGATCGAGTAGCGGTCGCCGATGTGCAGGAGCAGGTCCTTGACCATCTGGTTGTTGTTGGCGGCACGGGCGAGCGAGAGGTTGGCACGGTCCATCGCCGAGACCTGATGTCAGCGTTATAGGCGGCAGGCACTCACGAGGTACATGAACGTCAGGATGGGGAGGAGGCGGAAGTCGATCTTGCGCATGGTGCGCTTGATCATCTCGGGGTCGAAGCCCTCGTCGATGTCGACGACGCCGTTGTCGGCGCGTGCCTCGATGTGCTCCCCATCGCCGGACGCAAACTTCTCGTTGGTGTTGTGCTCGAGGTGGCGGATCTCCTCCTTGGAGTTCTGGGAGTTGGCAGACATGGCGGGCGGAGGTGGGGATGGGGCGACCTCGTATCTCTCACGCCAGTATATGAGGCTGAGGCGAGAGGGTGTGTGTGTCCAGGTGGCTACCCGCCTGGCGCGTGCGATGCAACACATGTCCCGACCATCGTGCCGGCGATCTGTCGGTGGAGTGCACCCAGCTTGCAGGTCACACACGCATGTGACACTGGTCCCAGATCGATAGCCGCCCGGGCCCCGCGGGCCCCAGCCAGCGCCTCCTGACCCCACAGCGGCATGTACCGCTGGCGTTGGCTGCTGCTCCCTGCTTCGATCCCTCGATCCCGTCCATGCAATGCTCATGCGGCGCGATGTTCATTCGAGTGGTTCCTGAATGCACGCGACGTGGGCCTCTGCTCTGCTGCCTTGGCCTGTGCTCGTTTACCTGAATTAAGATCGGGGAGCGGATCCGGGGCGAACATCACCTGACGAGATGCGGAACCCCGAACCCCGCAAACAAGACGCCGAGTGAATTGTTGCTGAGGCGGCCTGGGCGCAGTGTGTCTTGGCAACTCCGACTTCCGGAGCTCTTGACCTGCAGACCACCAGGGCAGCATCAGGTGATGACGGCATCTCCTCCACATTCCTGCACGCGCTTGGGCTGTTCGCCTTAGCCGCAAACCTCTCAAGGTCTTTGTAGTTTCTTTTTACACATCACCTCGTCTTTGAAGTTTCCCTTTACCTCACCTCATCCGGTGGAGCACACCCGTCCCACTAACTGAGACACGGTTTTTCCGCGAGGGGCACAACCTCACATCCCATGTGCTCAAATCCGAGGACCGAAACAGAGAGAATGATGCATAAACACTGCATGGGCGGGTGGCGACGCGGCAGGTAGGTACTCGACGTCGAGGCGACTGTGCGCGGTGGCGACTCACAGGGGGGCGACTCCACAGGGTGAGAGGCATTGATCGCCGCGTGTTCGACGCCGAGACTCACTGCAAGGCCCTGTGATCCTGGTCCGAGATCTCGAGCCGGCGGCCGGTGGAAGCTTGAGCAAAGGTCGACTGGTGGTTGGTGGGAATCGGGGTTCGAACGCCGAGATAACCGGGCAGAAGTAGTGACCGAGGGCCAGGCACCACGTGACTCCCACGCCCAGGGTTGCATTCCCATCCGCATCCTCATTCCAGCGGAGTCGTCTTGGCAAACTGGGCCCGCGAGCAGAGGGTGCGTTTAAGCGGTGCTTGCCGCCGCGGTCCAGAAAGCGTGTGGCCTGGACCTGGCTGAGTTTGGTAGCCGGGCCTCAGGTGCTGCCCCCCCGTTGCAGACGCCAAGATGCCGTGCATGCGATTGCCGAGCGCACCATGCAGCCCTTGGCGAAGGTTCATGCTGTCGGGCGGCACTTGACCCCGACCGGGGAAGAAGCACGCGTGGTGTCCGTGCGGCGCGTGACGTCCCGCCTGCGTGTCTGGGCGCTGCGCCACAGAACTCACCAGGGACATCGCACTCCCTCATAAGGCTTCGGCGACGTCGACTTGACCGCCCCGTCCCTTACACCTCTGCGCAGTCACCGCAGAAGACAACGGAGATCGTTACGCGGAAGGCGGGAGGCTGGTTGGTACCCGTCGACGGCAATGTGATAGCCAGTGGAGGACGTCGAATCATGATCGCTGAGGCACCGGATGGTCGATAGCCTTGGCTGCGTCGGCCCGTGTGTCCACACTTTGGCGAGGGCGAGATAGTGGGTGGGGGAGCGCGCGATAGGGGTAGCGTGGAGCGGAATCCCACCGAAGCTTTCCGCAGCCAGTAGGCCGCGCTACCACTGCCGCCCCTGCCGCCGCCTGACCCGCGTCGTAGTTCAAGCGTTCAAGCCGAGCGCGGCATCCGCTCCACAGGTTCAAGAGGCATGCGTTCCATTTCGGAATGTGTGGGGCGGCCTAATGATTGCCGGATCGACAACGTGGACGCCTTGTTCTAGACCGTTTGGGCAAGCTACGGCCTGGCTGGCACATCGAGTTGCCGTCTGCCTTGCCGGCACTGCAGCCAAACCTGTGCCGTATCCAACCGCCACTGCAGCCTCTGTCGCACCGGGAAAGCCGAGGCGACGAGCCGAAGAGATAACTGCAATCAGACTGGGAATAGCTTCGACCTCGCAAGAGTGGGCTCTGTGCCATTCCTGGCCTCCGGCTCCTGGCCTGCCGTCATAACCGGCCCCGTTTCGACATGTACAACGGCTGGCCTTGACATACACAGAGGTTACGCTACACCCGTTGCCCCTACTGCACGAGTCGATCCGGGATGTCAAATGCAGGGTATCCACACATGTGCGCGCCCTTCATCGTGGGCCAAGACGACTCAGAAGGCTGGTGTCAATGTGCCCCGACGCGAAGCCCACCTGTTTCCTCCATCCACTTCCTGACGCGACCGACTGGAGCGAGGTCCCGTCGACGGGCCACGCTGACCCATGCACACAACCGCGCCATCATCTGTCGTAAGCTCGCTGCCACTCCCACTCTGTACTCACCAGGCGCGCGGACGGAGCGACTCGGCTGCGTGACCCTCTCTCTAGGTGGTGAGGTGTTTGCTCGAGTCTCCCCCCGCTCACGGAGGCGCTGCACACCCGCCTTGAACCATTCGCGCGTGTCGGGTGTCCCTTCCGTCCAGCCCCCCATCACCTCCCACAACAGCGCGGGGATGTGCGCGTCGTTGGCGGCGTACAACATCATCGGCGGCTTGTACTGGTCTGCCGCCCAGTTCGCGAGCGTCAGCTTCTTGGACTTGCGGAAGTCCTGGTTGAAGACGACGGCGATGGCCCCGCGCACGCCGAGGTTCTTGCCGTACCCGACCTTCGCGAAGCGGGTGTCAAAGTCGAACACGTTTCTAAGCGGCGCGCCGAGCACGGGTGGCAGCTTGCGGACGTCGTTGACCAGCCCGAACCCGACCTTGAGGATGGACTCGTTCGCCATGATCTCGCGCGCGAGGTCCAGCGCCCCGGGCTCGCGGTGGATCATGAGGAGCCACGCGTCCGTCGTCGTCGCCAGCTGCACGAGATGGGGTCCGCTGGTGTCGCGCGCGCCCTTGATGAACGCGGGCTTGCTCTCGGTGTCGAAGCCGAGCACGTCAGCGGCGAGGAGGGCTGCGCGCGCTTCTGCGAGTTCTGCCCGAGATCGAGGGATGTGTACCTGGCGCATGGCGAGTGTGGGGAAGCGGGGGAGCGCCTCGCGCTCGGCCTTGGTCGGCGCCCGAATCCAGTACCCGTCCTGGCACGGGGGGACATCCTCCGCGTCGTCTCCCGTCGCCTGCTCATGCGCCTGGCGATCCTTCGCCCGCGCCTTCTTCTTCGCGGCGTGTGCTGCCTCTCCAGGTGTCTTGAGAGCCTTCGCGTTGGTGATGGGGTGCGCGTGCGGTCCGCGGTGGCCCTTCCTCCCCCCTCGGGGGGAAGGTGGATGGCGCAACGTCCTCGCACCGTTGTCGCTCCTCATGAGGCTTGCGAGTGCGGAGTAGCGCGGTCTGGCCCGTCAGCGGACTAAAAAAGCCGGATTCAGCCTGATCCACCACTGATACTCGCGATAAAGGCGACTGAGATGGAGATGAATGAGTTGTGGCGTGGGGTGAGACGAGTTGGAGTTGGGTGGAGGTTGACCATGGCAAAACCTCCACCGACGCGTTGGGTGGCAAAAAACGCGGAAGCAAAAGACCACATGGTTGACCCGCACATGTCGGAAACGCGCAGGTACATTTCGTGCATCGTGCCCCGTTGGTGATCCAAGTGTGTGCTTGAGCGACGTATGATCTGGATGCATGCAATGCATTGCGCGTTGTTACCCCGCTACTGCTCAGCGGCGGACTAATCTACTGCTCCAGTGACCCAGCCCCACGTAGTCGTCATGGTGTACATCGACTCTTCTTGTATCCGGCGTTAAGCTCTTATGGGGACCTGACGCGATCTTCAGCGACCGAATGGTCCGGTAGTGTAGTGGAAGCATCAGTTGGAATAGCCGTACATACGACGGTGGTTCGAATCAGGCCACGCCTGGAGCGGGGACGTCCGGAAGGCTAAACACGCTTGGAGCGCCAAACACGCTAGGAGCGAAAATTGCGCATGGGGCGTCGAGCTCGTGATAGCTAGCCTGCATTGACGAGTCGAGGCACCTCGCTGGTGGCACATTTACAACGGGCGGCTGGCTTAGATTAGGGCAATCTGTCATCCACCGCCCCCCCCCCCTACCACGATAGCGAGTAGTTGCCGGCTCTGACGAGCAGCCCACGATGATCACTTCCGTATTTTTGGGGGTCAGCTACTCAGCTGCTCAGCCATTCAGCCAGCTCCCGAGTCCCCATGCTGCGAGAACAATAACGACTGGAAGTCATCCATCCTCTTTGCCACCCACTCTGGGCGACCACATTCATCAGCTTAGCACTCAGCCAGATGCATTTCGCTTTACGACACGCTACGTACGAGCCCACTGATCATTCGAGCTGATCTCAAACTTGTACTGCCTGGTGCCCACCCTCCGAACGTAGTCTTGGAGTGACTCGGTGCGAACGTGAGCCAAACGGGCGTCGAAGTCCGGTGGGACCTCGCCGCCGGCACAGCAAGCCGCCAGGCCGCCCGCCCTGATGACCTCGGCCGTCCGTCGACTCGTCTCCTCGGGAGTGTAACGCATGCGTCTGCCCCCTACACCAGCGTTGACCACCGTGATGGAAACCTCGCTGGAAAAGTCAACGGCTGAGCCGAGCACGCGCCCAAGATTGCGCAGCACTCGCTCTTCGTACTTGGGCCCGGTGCCGTCTGCCACAAGAAGGACCACGAACTCCGACGGGCAGCGTGCTTGGACCAAGTGGTCAAGCAACTGAGCGAGCTCTTCCTTATACGAGTGTTGATAGGCGCCGATGTGGTACACAAGTCGACCGTTCGGGCGGAGTGGCCACGACTGCCTCAGCCGTTCTGTTCGACCCTTTACCACCAGGACATCGCACGTTGGAAGGCAGCCCATGACCCACTGGTCCTCGTGGATTGGGCACACTGCATACACCAAACGCATGGCGTGGAGATGAGTGAGGGCCGGCATCCACTGGGGCAACTCGTGGCTATGAACCCCTAGATGAATTTCGAGCCAGCGAATGGCCGCGCCGTCGAAGGTCTGTGGTCGACTTGCGGCACTCGTGCAGTTGAACTGGGAGGCTGCCCGTGCAGCCGATTTGCCCTTCCGCCGGGATCGGCGTCCGTACATGTAGAATGTGGGCGGGCGACAGTACGGTGCTGTCAGGAGAAGCCTGGATCGCTGATCGCCATCCACCGCAAAGACCTTGGGTCTCTGGAACGGCGGGACCGCGACTTGAAGATGGCGAATGCGGAGGCGATCCACCCGGCGCTGCACTTCACGGACCGCGGGATGGGTTCCTTCGAAGGCCCGACTCAGAAGTGTGAGGGTGGAGGGGTCGGCACAGAGAGCGATGTTGTCGATGATGTGGGGGAAGCACCTGTAGTCGATAGGCATCTTGTAAGGGGGTTCAGTTGTCTGGGGATGGCACGGTGACGGTGGGGTTGGCGAGCGGTAGCGGAACTCGGCGAACTGCCAAGAGGACGAGGGCGAGTCTGTGGATGTAGTGTTGGAGTGGATGCACGAGGCTGACGGCTGAATAGACGAAGAGAAAGTGCAACTCCACAGATCCACAGAAGGCGGGCTAACAGGTGAAGCAAGGCAGGTGTAAACGGTACACCAACCTAAATTCGGCACACACCTGGAGAAACTCTGAAGAAATACACGAATGGTAGAACCGTGGCGCACACTAGGTGAAAGCTGTATGACTATATCGAGCGTATTGGAAACCGAGAGTACAATTTCGAGATCACCAGGCGTCGGGGATCGTACCAGAGCTTGTAGAGTACCAGTGCGATGCCAATAGACTTTGTCTGTGTGATGAACGGAATCCTGGGGCTGGAGGTGGCCAGTGATGCAAGCGTCAGTGCAAGCGTCAGTGTTCTGAGTCTGGGAGCACCGGATGCGTCTGTCCCACGTCGAGTTCAAGATGCATGTTGTTTGAGATCTCTGTCTATGCTACAGGTCAGATGACTTGCTTTTCATAGAACAGTGACCGAGAAGGGCGGTGGTCTAGAGTGCCAACAGTACATCTATGGTGCGAGGGGGGTCAGAAGCAATACCACCGCTGGTTGACTTGTACGAAGATGACACCCTGGGCTTCCCACTCCCACATTTGTGGCTGAGGGTTCGACTCACGGCTGATCGGTTTGTTCGGGGGCAGTGTGGTGACCACTCTAAGTGCCAGTGCTGCGACCTGGGCCGCCGCGGTTGAGTCCTTGCAGGGTGCTCGCATTGACATCGGATGCCTCCGTCCAATTCAACGGGGAGCCAGTTTTTTTGGCATGTTCTTGTTTTCGTTCGCCCATTGCTAGCGGAGGCTGGCAGTGGTACATCCCTTTGTCTCTGAACCGGAGCCTTGTTTCTGTTCCTGGTACGATGTTCTCGTGAGGTAGCCTGGTCAGTGAGGGGAAGTTGCTAAGCGTATGGTAACCTGATGTCTCTAGATGGTTTGTGTTAGGTGTGCAGCGCCGCTGCCCCCATCTGAAAAGACTGCAGCTAGAGCAGGCGGCATTTGCTGGTCCTTGAACGGCTACGAGGTGGGCTCCCACAACATCGCACATAGCGCACCTGTACGAAGATGAAACCTGGGCTTCCCACTCCCGCATGGTCGGTTGCGGGTTCGACTCACGGTTGATCGGTCTGTTCGAAGGTTGGGGGGTGCGTCCTAAAGTGCAGTACCAATAAGGGACCTACTTGAAGTTCATGAGGGTTGCATTGACACCGGAGGCCGACGTCCAGTTTAACAGGGATCTAGTTCTTTTGGTCCTAGTGGCGTGGGAATGGATGTTGTGAACACCTCTAGTGGCACACTAGCCCATGGTTCATGCCTTGGATGCGCCACTACCACATGTCCATGTAAGCTGGATGCACACGACGGAGCACGGCGGATGGATGGATGGTTCCACAACGATTCATCAACCTATCAATAACCAAAGCAGCTCTAGCAGATGAAACGGCATGAGCAGGAGAACAACCAGCCTCCGGGGGGGCGGTGCTTGAACTTCTGGAAGAAGGCCTTGACGCGGGACTGCTGGGGCTGGGCCGCCGCGGCAGTCTGGACGGCGTGGGCGTGGGCCGGCTGGGCGTACGCGTACGGGGCCGGCTGCGCGTACTCGTACTGGGCCTGCGGCGCGTACGTGTACTGAGTGGCGTACGTCGGCTGCTGGGGCTCGTAGTACGACCACTGGCGGCTGACCTCGGGGGGGTTGAGCTGGATGGGCTTGAGCTGGACGACAGCGCCGCCGTTGATATCGCTGCTGGCGTACGCGTTGTAGCTCATGTTGGGGTCGGGGAGGTCGGTGCTGGAAAGCTCGAGATGCGAGAGAGGTAGATGCCTTTGATCAGTGGAGGTCTAGAGTTGGGCGGACGAGGTGTGCGCGGTTGCGAGGTAGGTTGCGAGGATGCGGGGGAGGATTCAAGCTGAGCGGTGCCGTCATGTATTCTTCTACGCGGCGGCCTGAAAGCCAGCACCCCCACCATGTAGCGAGAAGCAAGTGCATGCGACCGGTCCGGTTGCGCCGCACAAGGCCGTCGAGAGCCGCTGCACTATCACTTCCAGTTCGCAACTTCGCGCCGAGGCGATCAGCATGCCTGACGGCTGAGCATTCTGTAGCCGAGCCCGAACTGATCGAACCGCCGAACGATTCCCGTGCTTCTCACCCCCAAACTTTGCCTGCACAAGTCTCCTGCGACCGCTACCTCTCCGAGAGGGCTCTGAGCCCGGCCCGGGGTGCCGGTATGCCCCACATGCCTATGTTTGCGAGCTTGACCCCATCGGGAAACCGGAACTTGCGAACGCACACACCTCGATCTTCATCGTCGCTCTCGTCTCCCCCGCATCCCCATCCCGCACAGGTTCATGGACATCCTCGACGGGATCGGACCCCCTCCCTCCCGAACCGAAGTTGCATACCCGCCGAGACCTCCGCCGTCCGGAACACGTTGGTGTGGCGGACGATCAAGGGCAAGAGCCATGTCTCGGTTACGATCCAAAGCCTTGTAGTGGTCACTGCATCCTCCCAGTTGAAGATGCAGTAGAGCACTTGGGGAGCTTAGAGGCATCTATTCCATTTTTCTAAAGCATTTGTGTGAGTCCATGAGCACGAGGCGGATCCGTGGATCCGTGTGAGAGGTGAGACGAGGGCGGCGCCAAGGTGGTCACGTGCAGAATGCCTCCACCTGTGATTCACTGAAGATCTGTATGCATTCGTGTTCTTCTTTGTTTACCGCCCTCTCTTCTCACTACCTCCCTCTCTCTGCAACCATCTCTCCGCATCCAACCATCATGCGCATGCCCAAGCTCAAGCGTGACCCGACCCGCACCGCCGAGGCGTTCGAGGCGCGCACATTCTCCAACGTGATCGACCGGATCTTCGACGATGCGCCGCATGAATCCCTCCTCGTCCTTCGCGCTGTCTGCAAGAACTGGCGGGAGCGCGCCGACTGCAAGATCGTGCGACACGTCATCGTCGAGCACCCCCAGTTCCCACAGTCCGTGTTGGCACCGAACTGGAGCGCAAGGACCCCGTACGGGCCTCACCCGCGCAAGAACTGGCACTTCTTCAAGATGGTCGACCACATCCGCCTCCTCGAGATCCGCCGCTACGAGCTTCCGCCCTGGGTGACGCGCATCAAGCATCTCGACGCGGTGCGGCATCATCCGCCGACAGGCGCGGGGGCAATCTTCGTGCGCCCGAGCGGGATCACCCCCCTCAAGCTCCACCTCCAGCCCTGCTACCAGCTCGACTTCACAGGTACCTCCGAAGATGTCGTCCTCTCCATCAAGACGGGGGCTCGGCGTTACCCGTTCGACCTGCCGACCCCCGGCGTCATCACGCCCAAGTCGCTCACGATCATCGTCCAGCACGAGGAGGGCCCTCTCCCAGCGGAGGACCACCCTCACGATGAGGGCCTCGGGCGCTTGTTTGTCAATCTCGTGAACAAGATCGCCCTCACCCTCGGCCTAGCGTTCCTCGCTGAGTCGGAAGTAGAGGTGGAGGTGTCGCCTGAGGAGGAAGAGTGCAACTTCCGCCCGCCTTCTCCTCTGTCCGTCGCTCTTGTCGGCCTTGAGCAATGGTACCCGCTGTTCCCAGACTACGACGGCGGCGACGTTGACGGAACCCTGCCCGTCGCCTACAAGGGCTGGCCACGCACCTGGTCCCGGATCTACCGCAGCCAGGGCGAGCTAGAGGCCGCCATCCGCGCCCGTCTTGCGGCCATGGGCCTCACCTTCCAGCGAAACCAGGAGGCGATGAGCCTCCTGGAGCATTGCACTTGCGAGGAGTACCGCGCGGTTGTCGGCAACGACGAGTTTCGCATGCAGACGGAGGAGCTCCCTGCGAGAATGCCTGACGAGCGACTGCAAGTGAAGACTGGGACGGAGATGGAGATCGACAGCCCACCTGATGACTATCAGCGGTCTTGGTCCGAGCTGAGCTCGACCATTGCGGACGACGAGAGCGTGGGGTGTACGTTGGAGGAGCCTGAAGACGCCAAGCCGCTCGCATCTTGGGAACGCGCTTTCTGGGAGAGCACTTTGGAGGAGGCCTTCATCAACGAATCCTACGGCGGGGAGCTTTACGCGGAGGAGCGGTCTGCCAAGAGGAGGCGGCTCGGGTGGATAAAGTAGGGCGACGCATAGGCCATGCATTTCTTGATGCAACGACGATGTAGATTGCAACTCAGGTCCAAGGAGCAAAACCGTCGAGGATTTTGGCTGGAAGTTGGTTGTTGACGTCACAATCCCCCACGTGGCTTGTATGGGCCCCACAATGGTGGAGGCTTGTGCGCCAGGATGGTGATCGACACAGCAGCGGCGTCATCCGAGCCCCGTCCGTCCTCTTCGCTTGATCTTTCTCCATCTCTCACGTTCACAGTCTATCACAATGTCCGGCATCACAGTCCATACACCCCCGCCGAGTGCGCCGGTACACTCGCATCTCGCCCTCATCATAGGGCAGATCAACCCCGCGCCGCCGTACGGCTCATCCGTGACCGTCAGCGCCGCCCCGCACCCTCCCGTCCGCTTCCCCGTCCACCCCAATGGCCGCTTCAAGGCGCTCGCGCCGCTCACGCCGGGCGAGAACGCGGTTCACATCGAGTGCGGCGGCGCGTCGACCATGCACCCCGTCTTCTACCAGCCGCTGCAGACGCGCCCGATCTCCCTGATCGTCGTGGCCGCCCGCGACTCGCCGCTCGCTTTCGACGATGTCCGCCCCACCAACTTTGACATGGCGGCGCGCCGCCTCCGCATGGCCGCGTACCTCTGGCAAGCATACACCGGCGAGCAGATGATGCGCGCGGGCTTTGGCGCGCGCACCTTCCAGTTCGAGACGGAGTGGGGCGTCGACACCGTCTCCCAGGCCGGCGTGCAAGCGCAGATTCCCAAGGTCACACTCGTGCGCAGCAACCACAGCATGTCCGAGATCCGGGACGAGAACAAGGCGCAGCAGGGGAGCGGGAGCGGCAAGCAGGACCTGTATGGGATGATGCGCGAGGCCGTGGAGAACGCGCCCGAGTTCCGGGGGCGCAAGGACCTCCAGGCGGCCGTGCTCATTCTCGACGCGACGAACCGCAAGGGCCTGATTGTCGGGCATGCGGCGCTCGGCGGCGCCGGAGCCCCCTTCCCCCTCGCCATCTTTGGGAGCCACACATGCTTCTCGTGGCCCGAGACGCTGGACCAGGTCGTCCCCGCGTTCCTGTGCCGCGACCCCGTCGACACGCGCTCGTGCGGCATCGACGCCGAGGGCAAGGACTACGGCATGGCGGCGCAGGTCGGCATCGGCGCGATGATGCATGAGGTCGGGCACATGCTGACATGTCCACACCAGGTGAGTACCGCCGCCGCATGGGGCACGTGTGAAAGCTTCGCTGACCACAGACGTACGGCGTCATGCTCCGCGACTACACGCGCCTCGCCGAGAGCTTCATCGCGCTCCAGCCCGACGACAACAATGAGTGCAAGTGGCACCGGCTGGACACTCTGCGCTTTCTCTCCCACCCCTCATTCGCGCTCCCCAACGACCAGCCGCTCCCGCAGACGGCAGGCGCGATCCTCGTCACGGCCGCGACCGACGGCCTCCAAATCTTCACGCCATCGAGCGCCATTCTTGCCATCGAGTACCGGAAGCCTGGGAAGGAGACGGCCGAGCCGTGGGTCGATCTCGCGGGCCAGAACCGGAACACGTACGGGATCGCGCGCAACACGCTCGGCGGGTTCGACCGCATCACGGTGCTTGCGACCGACGGCGGCAAGCTCGACGACTTCACGCTCAAGGACATCTGGCCATCGCGGCACGGTGTGATCCGCTCCCCGCCGTTCGGGCGACCCAGCGGCTCGCCGCAGGCGATCGGCGTCCCGCCCAACCTCCGACACATCCGTGTGCACTGCGGGGCGGCACTGGACGGCATCGAGCTCGACGGCGCGCTCTTCGGCAAGAGAGGCGGGTCGCCCAAGGACTGGCCGCTGAACCCGGGCGAGACGATCATGGGCATCAACGTGCGCCACGGCGCTTGGATGGACGGCATCCAGTTCGTCACGACGCAGCGCACGTCGCCGTGGTTTGGCTCGCAGGGCGGCGGTCCAGGTGAGGCCCGCGTCCCCGCGGGATACCGCTGGAGTGGGGTGTACGGGCACGTCGGGAACTGGTGCCAGGGGATGGGGTTCGAGTTTGAGCCCATCGGCGCGCAGCATGCCCCGCCGCCTCCGCCGCAGGGGCAGCAGGGCCTGCAACAGCAGTGGCATGCGAGCGCGCCGCTCCGCCAGGGGATCGAGGCCAAGGTCAAGAGCAAGTTCAAGAGCTTCTTTGGGTAGAGGGCGAAGACGGCGAGGTCGCGGGATAGATGATACGATACATGCCACGAGATTACGAGCCCAATACCATTCATGGAGGACAGCTCCCTCGACCACCCCCTCTTCCACCTCCACTCATGTGTCGCAGCCCAAGGTCCCGCAGTCGACGCCACTAACGCATTCAGCCACTAACACATTTAGTACTAGTATGCCACTGCCGAATTTCTAATGGCCATTAAATCGCCAATTAGGGCTGGATGCCTGGTGGAGGTCTCGGAACCAAACATCCTGCTGCATCTCACTCGTACTTCTGACTAGAACTGCTCTGGTTTCCTATCTCTGTATCACAGCTTGGCGCCAGCCTTGCTCGCCACCTGGATGTAGTCCTGCACGTCGTCCCAGAGCGCCACGGGCTCGTCGAGTGCGGCAAAGTGCCCGCCCTCGAGGTGGCGCTTAGCATGCACGATGTTGGCGACCCGCTTCATGAACGGGATGGGCGTCGGCATGATCTCGAACATGAACTGCGAGTAGCCGACCGGCTTGTCAATGTGCTTGGGGTAGTCCTCGTTCGCGTGCCCCTCCATGCCCCACGCCTGGCGTCAGCTCATCCGACCCGCACTCACCGAGCGGTACTCCCAGATACACGTCGCGGCCGTGTTGGTGTACCAGTAGAGGCTGAGGTCGGAGAGGATGAAGTGGAGCTTCTTGGCGCGGTCCTCGATGCGGATGCCCTCGAGCTTCTCGCCGATCCAGCAGAGGACCGCGACGGGCGACGAGTCGAGGATGGCGCCGATGGTCGCCGGCTTGGTCGAGTGCTCGATGCGGTATCCCTCGCCCCACTGGCGCCACTTCATGGCGCGGGCCATGGCCTGCGTGTCCGTCTCGTCGAGCTCGTCCAGCGACGCGCCCTCGGGCACACCCATCGGCAGGAAGTTGAGGTGGATGCCTGGAGTCAGCTGGTCTGTGCAGCGGGTACGAGTACCCGGCAGCCGGGCCTACTCACCGATGCAGCTGTCAAACTTGGTGAGCTGGCGCGTGACAAAGCTCCCGATGTCGCCCCCCTGCGCATAGTACCCGCCCTTGGGGTCGTCAACCGCAAAGCCGAGGCCGTCCTCGCGCCCAAAGCCCAGGCCAACCATCATCTTGTTGATGATGGCCGCGTTGTCGTAGCTCCCGAAGTTGAGGTCCGTCGCGGGCGGCGAGGAGAACCCGTAGCCCACGAGCGAGGGGACAATGATGTGGTTCGGCAGCGTCTCGGGCGTGTACTTCTGCTTCACGTGGTTGAGCATCGGCACGAACTCGAGGACGGAGCCTGGGGTCAGCGCGGAGGAGGGGCGACGCACCCGGCCAGCCGTGCGAGAAGACGATGGGCGTCGCGTCGCGCTTGGCGCTAAAGAGCGCCAGGAAGTGGATCTTGTACTGGTGGCCCTTGTACTTGACGCTGGCGTGGTACGACGGGAACGACGCGATCTCGGCCTCGACCGCGCGCCTGGCGTTAGCCGGGTAGGGGGCGTGGGCGCAACAAGCGTGCTGTGCATCTCGTGGATGGATGCCCTCGCGCATGAGGGCGCTCCAGAGAGTTCTGCCGCTTCGGCGAGGTGCTTCTGGCCCATCCAGCGACGTGGCGCGCCCGCCGCAACCCAGCCGGCTAGCCCGCTGCCCCCGCACTCACCAGTCGAAGGCACGCCACTTCTCAATCATGTCCGAGACCCAGTCGTGGCTTGTGCCGAGGTGGCCGGGGCCGTTCGTGTTGTCCCACGTGCGCGCGCGGGGTGCGGCGTACGCGAGCCTGTGACGGAGGTCGGCGATCGCGGCATCGGGGACGTGCGGGTGGAACTCCACGACGGGGAGCGTGGGCGCGTGCGGGAGGGTGTAGAACGACATGGCGGTGTAGGAAGGGTGGATGGTGAGGGGGAGGGCAAGAGGGAGAGAGAGCGGAAGATGGAGAGATGGAGAGGTGTTAAGTGCTGGCGGGCATGGTGTGGTGAGCAGGTGGTCGTTTCGGGTATGTCCGTTGCCGTTGTCATAGCCGCCGGCTGACTGTGGGGAATGGGGGGGGGGAATGGCCGCCGCTCACGGAATGCAGCTGATGTTCAAGCCACCATTCCTCCGAGCATGGCGTCTCTCACTCACGCGCGCAGTACACGACGACGAACGTGCATGGCCGCGTCAATGCTACCGACCTCTAGTACCTACGGTGCTGCTACTCGGCGGCGAGCTCCACCGTCTCGCTGTCATCTCATTCCGCGCTATGAACGCACTAGTCCGAGTCCGAGCCGGAGCCAGAGCGCTTTTGGTCGTGAGAGCCGTCGCCTTTAGAGCTGGGGAGCAGACTTTTCAGGAAGGCCATCACGCTCGACTGCTTGTGAGGCTTGATCCGCGGGGCGGGGCGGATGGCGACGGGGGGCGGGGCATGCACCATACAGTACGAAAGGCAAACTGGGCGGACTTGCTGGGCGGCGGCGGACGGATGTTGGCAGGCGGGCACCGCAGCATGGTAAAGCTGAAGTACGCGGACGGGGGCCGCTCTGGCTGAGGGTTCTGGACTGTGGGACTTGAATATCGGTGTTGGGAGCGATAGGGGAACACGAATACGCGAGGGACGCGAAGGACACGAGGGGCACGACAGAGGGTCTGCTGGGCATGCTGAGGTTTATGGAGGTTGGGAGTTGGGAAGAGAGCAAGGCGTGCAGTAAGTGAGCGAAGATGGGATGAGAGATTGGATTCGGCGCCGATGATGCTGTGTCACAGACGCTGGCTAACTGAATGCATGGTTGAATGTACATGGCCACATCAATGCCCCCAACCTCTAGTATCTACAGTGCGGCTGCCTCTCTGCGACGAGCTCCACCATCTCGTTGACTCAACACTCGACCATCTCCCACGCGGTCACGCGCGCAGCGAGCGCGCTAGTCCGACTCCGAGCCCGAGCCGGAGCGCTTCTTCGAGTTGTACTCCTTCTTGCCGCTCGACTCCGATTCCGAGTACTTCTTCTTCTTGTCCTTGTCCTTCTTGTCCTTCTTCTCCTTTTCGTCGTGCTTGTCCTTCTTGTCGTCGTGCTTGTCCTACTTGTCCTTCTTGTCGTCCTTCTTGTCGTCCTTCTTGTCGTCCTTCTTGCCGTCCTTGCCCAGCGAGTGGCCGCCCATCACGCCGGCGAGCCGCCGCCCGTCCCGCCGCTCGAGTTCCCGCTCTCATCGCCCGCGATCGCGTCCATCGCGGCGCCCGCCAACCCCCCGAGACCGATCTTGGCCGCGCCGTGCTGCGCAGGCTGCGCGGGAGGAGTGTACTCTGCCGTCAGTGGACTTCTCTTCTGGCAGGGTAGCGGAGGAGGGAGGGAGGGAGGGGGGGTAGGAGGGAGGGAGGGTGCCGGCCACACCGCCGCCGATGATGGTGCCAACGGCTCCGCTACTGGCACCGACACCATTGGCGCTGGTGCCGCCGGTGCGAATATTGCCTTCCTCGTCATCGCACTCTCCGAGAACAGAGGACGGCTCCTTGTCACGGGCAGGCAGGCAGATGGCAGTGACAGCGTCAGGTACCTTGCCGCCGAGTGGGGCCATGCCCGTGCTCCTTGGCACCAACGCCATGCGGACACAGAGGGTACTCACGCTCGTAGGTCTGCTGCGGCGGCTGGTTCTGCTGCTGCGGCGGCTGGTACTGGCCGTACTGTTCGCCGTCGTACTGCTGCTGCTGCGGTGGCGCGTTGTAGTAGGTCGCCGCCTCGCCCTGGGGTGCGTGCTGCGGCTGCTGCATCTGCGGCTGCTGCATCTGGTGCGCCTGCGCGCCGGGCGCGTCGACGCCGAAGCCGGGGTGCTGGTAGGAGTCGGGGGCGCCGGGGGGCGTGTATCCCGCGCCGTAGTTGCCGCCGCTCATGAGAGCGCTGCCGAAATGCAAGGCGTGTTGATCAAAACGCTTCCAATGGGCAATGCTTGATGTGAGACCGTGTGGGTGCGCGACATTCTCGCCCAGGGACGAGCCGCTCGAGCCTGCGGTCAGCCGGAACACACCTTGAACTCACGCGAGGTCCCTCCTCCACCCCCTACCGTCCCGAACCAGAAGCTCGGCCGCCACCTGGAGAAGACGCGCGGCAGTCCGGGCACGTTATAAAAGATTTCGAGCGAAAGGGTGCCGCGCCAAGGCCACAGAATAACAGTCCCGCCAATGAAAAAGCCCTCAGGCTCGTCCTTGGTGACCGGAATCTGCGCGTTCTTGATCGAGGGCATTGTGTGAGGAGTTGAAGAAATTGTACGATTAGGAAAAGAAGGAAGAACGGAAAGTGAGTGGGTGATGGTGACAAGTGCTCTCAGAGGGTGATGCATCAAGATGGGATTGCATAGGATCTGTATGGTGGGTGGCGACTGAGCTGCAGTGATCGAGAGTCAGTGAGAGTGATCGAGGGCTGAGGGCGAGCTGGGAGTGCGAGCTGGGAGTTACGAGCTGCGAGATGGGGTATATCAATCGTCTTGGCAGAGGTGCGAAGTGCCATCTGTGTGTGCGCCCACCTCCTATTTATAACCCAAAGGAGACTCGCCAAGGCCTTGGTAGGTGTGCGGCATCCTTGGTAGGTGGACGGCCATGTAGGGGTGGCGAGGAGGTGGTTTGGAATGATGGGCAGATGGGCAGGGGGCTAGGGCGCATGGAGCCGTACACCCACCTCCCATCTTCTAGCTATTTGGATACAATACGGTCATGGAAAAATCATGCCCACAATCTCAGCCTTGTACAATTGTAGCATGTAGGAAATGTCGAGTGGCTAACAGCTATACTGCTGTCTGTTAATGAATTAATGTGTTTGAGGCGCTACAGCGGGGCAATTTCTAGAATCTGCACGATCGCACGAAACGCCACACTCCACTCCCTGTACCTGCGCCCCAGACAGGCACCAGGACTTCTTGCCTAACTTGCCGCTCCTCACACCTCTTCTGTCCGCAACTGCCCGGGAGAATACATTGGAACGACCAGTCAAACTAGCAGGGATCACAAGTGCCGGCGGGCGATGGTCTGTCGCCATCTTTGGAGGTGGATTACGGGCCACTGATCGTGGACTACGGGCCATTGATCGGTGGATCACATCTATGTCGCTGAAAGGCTGAGGGCGGGTGCTATACAGGGATTGCTACAAACAGCTAAGGGGATAAGAGGAGTTGAAGTTGAGCGAGGCCTAGTGAGAGCCGCCGCCGTTGGAGTTGGGGAGGAGACTTTCGAGGAAGGCCATCACGCGCGACTGCTTGAGAGGCTTGATCGGCGGGGCGGGGCTGATGGCGGCCGGGGGCGGGGCACGCACCATGCTAAAGGCGAACTGGGCGGACTCGCCGGGGGGCGGGGGATGGGCGTTGGGAGGCGGGCACCGCACCATCTCAAAGCGGAAGGACGCAGACGGGGGCCGCTCTGGCTGCGGGTTCTGGACCGTGGTACCTGTATCAGAGCGTTAACGAGGGTCTGTGCTCACCTTGAATATCGCTCTTAGGAGCGATAGAGGGGCACAAGTACGCGAGGGACGCGAAGGACACGAGGGTCGCGAGGGACCGCTTGCTGGGCATGCTGGGGTTGATTGGAGGTGGGAGTTGGGAGAAAGAGCGAGGCGTGCAGTAAGCTAGGAATGGATGAGAAGTGAGAGAAGTCGAGAGGCCGAGAGGAGCGCATGCAGAGCGCCAACGGCCTCAAGGCGGAAGCAAAAGTTGACTCGAGTCGGGCTAGTGTGTCCAGTGTGTAGTCGTTCAGATGGGTTAATGGGTGGTTAATGCTGTTTCACAGACGCGCTGGGGGAACTGAATGTATGGCTGAATGCCTGGTTGAATGCATGACTGAATGCATCAATGCAGCTGATGACCACCACCACCGTTCCTCGAGCTCCGACGGCTCTCGCTTACGCAACGTACATGGCCACGTCAATGCTACCGACCTCTAGTATCTACAGTGCAGCTGTCTCTCTGCGGCGACCTCCACCATCTCGCTGACTCATGACTCGACCATCTCCCACGCGGTCACGCGCGCAGTGAGCGCGCTAGTCCGAGTCCGAGCCCGAGCCCGAGCCCGAGCGCTTCTTGGACTTGTACTTCTTCTTGCCGCTCGACTCCGACTCCGAGCCCGAGTCCGGCGAGCCGTACTTCTTCTTCTTGTCCTTGTCCTTCTTGTCCTTCTTCTTGTCCTTGTCGTCCTTGTCGTGCTTGTCCTTCTTCTCCTTGTCCTTCTTCTCCTTCTTCTCCTTGTCGTCGTGCTTGTCCTTCTTGTCCTTCTTGTCCTTCTTGTCGTGCTTCTGGTCGTCCTTGCCCGGCGAGTGGCCGCCCATCACGCCCGCGAGCCCGCCGATCCCGCCGCTCGAGTGCCCGCTGGCACCGCCCGCGATCGCGCCCATCGCGGCGCCCGCCAGCCCCCCGAGACCGATCTTGGCCGCGCTGGGCTGCGGCGCATGCTGCTGCGCCTGCTGCGCGGGAGGGGCGTACTCTGCCGTCAGCTGCGATCGGAGCGTTCACACAGGACGGGAAGCAGCCAGAAGCACACGGGCATGAAGTGCCCGACTCGAGGAGGAGCAAGAGTCGCTCGTTGGGCAGCGTGGGCTAGAAGGACCAGGTCGTGTCTCAACTTT
The DNA here is from genome assembly GCA_023630115.1 of Cutaneotrichosporon sp. PK4640. Taxonomy (NCBI): domain Eukaryota; kingdom Fungi; phylum Basidiomycota; class Tremellomycetes; order Trichosporonales; family Trichosporonaceae; genus Cutaneotrichosporon; species Cutaneotrichosporon sp. PK4640. The sequence continues at coordinate 25,523 of JAMALN010000109.1, forward strand.
CCCCTCTCGACGCGGCACTTCAGTGCTGGCCAGGACGGCCAGCAGGGCACCGACGCCGCTGCCATCGAGTGCAGAGCCATACCCGCGGGCCCTAGACGACCAACACCATGGAGACAGAGATGAAACTCACGCTGGTAGCCCTGCTGGGGCTGGTACTGCTGCTGTGGAGGCTGGTACTGCTGCTGGGGCTGGTACTGCTGGCCGTACTGGTCGCTGTACTGCTGCGGGGGCGCGTTGTAGTAGCTGGCCGCCTCGCCCTGGGGTGCGTGCTGCGGCTGCTGGATCTGCGGCTGCTGCATCTGCTGCGCCTGCGCGCCGGGGGCGTCGACGCCGAAGCCGGGGTGCTGGTAGGAGCCGGGGGCGCCGGGGGGCGTGTATCCCGCGCCGTAGTTGCCGCCGCCCTGCTGGTCGCCGAAGAAGGACATGGTGTTGTGGAGTGGAGGAGTGGGAGGATGAGAAGGTAGATGAGAGAGTGGGAGGAAGGTGGGGAAGGTGGGTGGCGAGATCTGATCGGTAGGGGAGCGTGGAGGCTGTGCGCCCTGTCCTTTGCCCGAGTGTCCACGTCGCGCGGGCCAACCGCTGCGCACGCTGCCCGCAGTCCCCGACACCGACGGCCCGTGTAATGGTGAACAAAGCATGCCCAGCCTCGGCAGGGTCCCATGACGTCCAACACCGCCCGTGCCTGAAGCCTCTCAGCGCCGCGCTCGTCGGACTGCGCCGTCGCTCAACGCGACGCGTCGTGTTCCACCTTGCATGCTAGCTGCACCGCCGAGCCAATCTCGATGTATCCATTCCTTCACTCTACGGCAGATAAGAACCCCTTGCCTCGATCACGATCCCAGATCCAGTCTGGCCAGCCATGCACATGCTCAGCGCCCCTGTCTTCTTGGCCAATCAGTAGTCACGGCGACCCTCCTGGCGCTCGTCACGCCCGTAGCCCTCGTGGCGGTACGAGCCAGGCTGGTCGTAGTAGCTCGCGGCCTCGCCGCGGCCGTCACGCGGGGGCGTGGGCGTGCGGTGCTCGCCAGCCGGGCGGTCGTACGACTGGGCGTGGTGATCATGCTGGTCGGCGCGCTTGTCCTCCTCGCTGAGCTCGCGCTTGCCGCTCATAGCGCCGGCGGCGCCAGCGAGCGCGCCCAGCGCGCCGAGCTTGCCCCCGCTGCCGCTCTGCTTGCCACCGCCCATGGCGCCGGCTATGCCGGCGAGCGCGCCGAGCTTGCCGCCCCCGCCGCTGCTGCCGTGCCCGCTGCTGCCGCCCATGGCGCCAGCGAGCGCCATCAGGCCGCCGACCTTGCCGGCGCTGCTGCTGTGCCCGCCCGAGGGCTTCGAGGGCTTGCTGGCGTAGGCGGCGATCGCGGGGCCGGCCATGGCGGCCAGACCGCCGAGACCGCTCGACGAGTGCTGCTGCTGCTGCTGCTGCTGCTGCTGCTGGGGCTTCGAGCCGCCAGCGAGCGAGGCAAGCGCACCAAGTCCCGAGGCGAGACCGCCCGACGACGAGTGCTGCTGCTGGTTCTGGGGCTTGGAGCCGGAGCCGCCCGCAAGGGAAGCGAGCGCGCCGAGACCCGCCCCGAGGCCGCCCGAGGACGAGTGCTGCTGCTGGGACTGCTGGTTCTGTGGCTTGGATCCGCCAGCGAGGGAGGCGAGTGCACCGAGGCCCGAGGCGAGGCCGCCGGAGGAGTGGCCGCCGGAGGAGTGGCCGCCGGAGGAGTGGCCGCCCTGGGAGTGCTGGCCCGACTGCTGGCCGTAGCCGCCCCCGCCATACTGGCCCTGCTGCTGGCTACCGTACTGCTGACCACCGTACTGGCCGCTCTGGTTGTACTCGCTGTACTGGCCGCCCTGGCTCTGCTGGCCGCCGTACTGCTGCTGGCCGCCGTACTGCTGCTGGCCGCCGTACTGCTGCTGGCCGCCGTACTGCTGCTGGCCGCCGTACTGCTGCTGGCCGCCGTACGAGCCGCCGTACTGCTGCTGCTGGCCGCCGTAAGAGCCGCCGTACTGCTGCTGCTGACCGCCGTGAGAGCCGCCGTACTGCTGCTGCTGACCGCCGTAAGAGCCGCCGGAGCCTGAGATCAGCTTGGCCTCTAGAAAGGTAGAAAGGCGCTCACCCTGGGGGTTGTAGTATGAGCCCGCCGCCCCGCCGCCGACGTAGCCTTGATTCTGTCCTCCGTGGCTCTGGACGCCGCCCTGCTGAGGCTTGCCCGACGCGTACTTCATGCCCGCCTCCATCAGCTTGGAGCCGAGCCCGCGATCCGTGTTGCCCTTGTCCTTGTTGGAGCTGTTGTCGAGGCCGACTCTCTGCATCGCCGAGGTGAGGTCGCCGAAGCCCATGGTGGATTGTGGATGTGTGAGGGAGAGAGTGGGAGTGATGAGTGGAGATGTTAAGAAGAGGGTTGTGAGTGACGGGGCGGTGTGAAGGAGGGTGCGAGGCATGCGAGGGATGGTCTGTGTGCCCTTGGCTGCGCAGCAGCCGAACAGGGGTGGGGCGCTCGGACCTCCGATCGACGCTACGACGCACTGCTTCAAGTGAGACAGTCGAGCCGGGGCCAGGACGCACCGACACCAACCGAGAGGTGGCTTCTCCTCGCACCCGAGAGTGGGTCAGCGTGCCCGCTCGACGCCATCGCCTTGGCGTTACTCTCCACCGCATCGACAATCGCTCATCGCCTTCCCTCGAGTTCACAGCCGTTCGGCGGTGCTAGTGGCCCGCGCGCTCCACAACGGTGAATGCTGCGAAGGGTGAGTTGCCGTGAGTGTATCCAGTGGATGCGAGGCCTGCGATCCTGCGGGGCGAGGTAGAGGGTGGCGGTAGGAGGGGGGAGGGAGGGGGAGGAAGGGAGAGGTGAGGAAGGTAAGACTCGTGGCTGGGCCGAGAGCCAGCACGCCGAGCTGTGCGAGCTGACGCACTCACGCCGCTATTCACGCGCACAGTCTCATCAGAGCGGTCAAGCAGCACCGTACGCCGTGCATCACGCGTCGCTCAACGACGGAACCTTCCTCTGGCGAGCTGGCAATCTGGTGTGAGCGTCTGACGGAACGGCCGTCCCTGGTCGGCGGTGACTCACTGCAGATCGGAATTGGAGTGCCGATCGACCCCCTCTGCTCACCACCAAACCACACTCCTCCATCGCGCCTCCACCCTCCTTCGACGTTGATGAGATGTCAACATGCAACCTTCCTCCGCACCCGTACTCACTCCCCCCACAGCTGCGGGGACCAAACAAGGTCAGCGACACGTGGCTGCGCAGGCGCTACTGTACCGACAACCGACGTCAGGGGAATGTCGATCACTTTCCAGGGACAACATCATGCCGCGTCTGCCGCCCGCGCCTGTTTCCATACTTGGCCCGGCAACTCTCACCGGGCTAAACTCAGCATCTCACACTCTCTCATTCTCACACAGCAAGTACAGCGACGATCGCGACGATGGGCTTCATGACCATGTTCCACGCTTCGGGTTCGCGCGAGCTCCGGCCCGTCAATCCCCCGGTTGCGGTCTACGACCAGTTCGTCGCGCAGGTGCCGACCACGCTGTGTCTCAAGGAGAAGGCCTGGAGCATGTCTGGGGTGAGTGGATGGGAAGGGCGGGGGAGAGGGTGGAGGGGTGGGGGGAGTGGAGGCGGGGGAGGGGTGGTAGGAGTTGGGTGGGAAAGGTGGGGAAGCTGGGAGAACGCGATTGAGCGCGGTAGAGCTGGTGCCAAGCGGATGGCGTGGGCCAGCCCGAGAGATGTGAGAGAGTGGGAGTGGATGGAGAAATTGGGGGAGGGCCAGGGGCGCTTGTACGACGGACAAGCTAGGCCCGGGTAGTCGGCGTTGGGCCATGTATCCCGGCTGACAGCAGGACGACTTTGGCATCACGGACGCCAACACGCGCAAGACGGTCCTCAAGTGCAAGGGCAAGTACATGAGCCTGCACGACCGCAAGAGTGAGCCCGCCGCCGAGCTCGACTAACGCAGAAATCGAGTCGCCCGACGGCAAGATGCTGTACAACATGGCGGACAAGATGCTGGCGATCCGCAAGACGACCGTCGCCGAGGACGACCGCAAGCGCGAGGTGCTCAAGGTCACCAAGAAGTGGTCGCCGGGCTCCAAGCTCACGGCCACCGCGGTCGACAAGACGGACCGCGAGCTCACGCTCGTGCTCAACGGCGACATGTATGGCGTGAGCGCCAACATCGAGCTCAAGGACGGGACGCCGCTCGCGCACATTAGCCGCAAGCTCGTCACCGCGACGGACATGGTGGCCGACAAGCAGACGGTGAGATTGTTTGAGGGCGCTGCTGACTCCAGTACTACGTCACCATTGCGCCGGGCGTCGACATCTCGCTCATGGCCGCCGTGTGTATCTGCTTCGACGAGGCCATGAACGAGGAGAAGGAGGACAAGTAGGCGAGCAGCGCGGCAGCAGGGGAGCAGAAGGTATGTATACACGTCTTGGATACCAGCTATGTCCGGAATGCGATTGGTGAAGCTACGCAAGGCCGGCGAGGACCGGGATGGCGGAGCTCTTGTACTTCTGCACGAGGGCGACAGCATTGGCAGCAACGTTCTGCTGTCAGCTGAACACATTGTGTGAGCTAGCTCACCTGAGGGGTGATGCCATAGTGCTTGAAGAGCACTGGCGGCGCGGCCGAGTCGCCGAAGCCGTCAATGCTGACGTGCGCGTGCGAGTACTTGCCCCATCCGAAGGACGAGTAAGCCTCGACGCTGAGGACGGGCCCAGGTCCAAGAGTCGCGCGGCGGTACTCGGCGGTCTGCTTCGCGAACACCTCCCAGCAGGGCATGGAGACGACGCGCGCCTGCACGCCCTGCGCGGCGAGGTCGTCGATGGCGGCGGCGAGCGCTACGGACACCTCGCTGCCGGTAGCAACCAGGGTGACCGCGGCGTGCGGCACGTCCCGCACGACGTACCCGCCCTTACGAGCGCCAGAGAGCGACGTGCCACGGACGGCCGGAAGGTTCTGCCTGCTGAGGCCAATAACCGTCGGCGTGTGCGACGAGCTCAGTGCCGACGCGTAGGCTGCCGACGTCTCGTTGCCCTCCGCCGGACGCCAGAAGTTGACGTTCGGGGAGGCACGCAGCCATGCGCCGGCTTCGATGGGCTGGTGGGTCGGGCCATCCTCACCGACGCCGATAGAGCTGGTGTCAGCGTATCTTACGAACCTGAGAGCTCACTCGTGCGTCGCGACCCAGAGCACGCGGTGCTCCGAGAGAGCGGAAAGGCGGAGAGCTGGGGCGGCATAGAACACCTGGCGTCAGCTAGAGGGGAGTCCATATCTCACAAAGTTGAGGAAGGTACCGCCGAAGGGGATGTAACCGCCGTACGCCGCCAGCCCGTTCATGATCGAGCCCATGGCGTGCTCACGGACGCCGTAGCGGAGGTACCGCCCCTCGTATGAGCCAAGACCGGTCTCAGGCGCCTGGAAGTCGACCGCCCCGCTTGTCTGGGTGAACACGCAGCTGGTGAGGTCGGCACTGCCGCCGATGAACTCGGGGAACATCGGCGCCAGGGCGTTGAGCACACGCTCCGAGTGCTTGCGGGTGCTGAGCTCCTCGGTGTGCTCGGCAGGGTAGGTGGGAAGACGGATCTCCCAGCCCTCAGGAAGCTCTCCGCGGAGGCGTCGAGACAGTTCCTTCTGGCGGTCAGAAGGGAGGGTAGCGAACGCAGCATCCCATGCGCTGTGGGCCTCCGCGCCGCGGGAGCCGAGCGTCGAGGAGTACTGCTCCTTGACGCCCTCGGGAACGGCAAATGTCTCGTCGGGGTTGAAGCCCCACTGCGTCTTGAGCGACTGCACGTCGGTAACGGGAAGGGCTGGTGTGAGCTACGCCGAAGTGGTCTGAGCTCACGAGAACCGTGGACGCCAGCGGTGCCTTGCGCGGTGGCGCCGTACCCGATGATGGTGCGGAGCTTGACGAGTGTTGGGCGGTCGTTGGACTTGGCCTTGTTGATGGCCGCGTCAATGACCTCGAGGTCGCTGTCGTCAGCCCGGCTACCGACCGTCGAGCTCACGAATTGGCGTCGGCGACCTCCACTACGTCCCAGCCCATGGCCTTGAAGCGCGCCCCGACGTCCTCGGTGAACGAGTTGTCAATCCCGCCGTCGATGGTGATGTGGTTGTCATCATACAGCACGACGAGGTTCTTGAGGCGGAGGTGGCCGGCGAGCGAGATGGCCTCGTACGCGACGCCCTCCTGGAGGCAGCCGTCGCCACAGAAGACTGCTATTAGTGGGAGTTCACGCACACCGCCGGGTAGGCGTGGGGAGGAGAATGAGGAGAGAGGGGGAAGGTAGGTGCGCGAGTTGACTCACCCCAGGTCCGGTTGTTGAAGAGCTTCCCGCCAAACGTCGCCCCCATGTTCGCCTGTGCGATGGCGAGGCCGACGGCCTGCGCGAGGCCCTGCCCGAGCGGGCCGGTGGTAACCTCGACGCCGTCCGTCTTGTGGGCCTCGGGGTGGCCAGGCGTCTTGCTCCCAACCGAGCGGAACTGCTGCAGGTCCGACACGCTGAGCTTGTATCCCGAGACGTGGAGAAGCGCGTAGAGGATCGACGAGCTGGCGTGAGCGCGATCGGGGTGGACAGGTCCGACGGAGGGCGGGGGCAGAGGACGCGTGGAGGGAGGAGGAAGGGGCAGGGGAGGGGGAAGGCCGGGAGGACTCACGCATGGCCGTTGGACAGCACGACGCGGTCGCGCCCCGCCCACTTTGGGTCGCGCGGATCGGCAACAAGGTGCCGCGTGAACAGGACATGCGCGGTCGGCGCCATGCCGAGGGGTGCGCCTGGTGTTAGCTACTAGGCACGGCATCCCACCTAACACCGTCATCGTCGCACTCCTCTGTCCGCCCGACCTAACGGCCGCGCACGGGCAGCCCTGCCTCCGGTGAGAGCGAGGAGGCGGGGCAGGCCAAGCGCTCGCACGTGGGGAGTCCGCTCTCGACGGAGCCGCCAACGCCGCTTAACCCATCGTCAACGCACCTGGATGCCCGGACTTGGCCTTGGCGACCATGTCGACGCTGAGGAGGCGGAGCGTCGCGACGGCCTGCTCGTCGGGGGAGAGCTTGACGATGGTCATTGTTGCTTGAGGAAGGTGGGGAGGTGGGGATGCCTCGCGCCCTTGGAGGGCTAGTTATACGCGCTCCGCATCGTACTGAGCGGCGTTGCGGAGCTCGGTCGGCGTCAGCGTCCGGTGTGGATGGGGCGGTGGATGGATGGTGGATGGAGCGGTTGAGAGATATCTCCGTCTCATCTCCGGTGGAGGTTGGTGAGGTGGAGGCGGAGGCGGAGGAAGGTCTCACCCCGCACCACGCCCGCCGGATACGCCTCGGATCGCCAGGCTCGGGCCGGATTCCCGGGCAGATACGGCTCATTGGCAGAGGTTGGACGCGGCACATGCAAGCACCGCCCGTGCTCGCCGGCGAGGTAGATGGGGAGCGGTCGATATCGTCCTCCGACCGAGGTCGGAGATGGCCGACGCCGCACATCACCCCTAAGACAATATTCGCTGCAATCCGCAATCTGACATCTCCATCGTTCCTCTCAACCGCTGCATCGATATGGGTGTTTCAAGTGTGCAATACATGGGGGTGTTCTGTTTCTACCCACTAGCCCTTGGCCTGCAGTACTTGCACGGAGCACCGCTTTCACAGCGCATGAGCAATCCACGATAATCTTGGAATCGCAGGTGCTAGACGGGCTGCTGGATGGACAAGTGCGTACATAAAGCTACGGTACGGTGCGCGATACATGGGCTCCACAGGGCTGCGAGGCTATAATGTCGACCCTTTATACGAGAGCGCGAGCTCAAACTTCTCCTTGCCGACGCGCGCCTCGAAGTCCTCGATCGTCTCAAACTTGATCCAGTCCAGACACTCCTCCGCCATCGTGTCTCCCGCCCACCCGTCTGGAGGATCAAGCGGCAGGCCGTCGCGGATGGCGTCGCGAAGGTAGTCCACCCACGCAGCGTGATCCCTCTCATGCTCGGCCATGTCCTCGCTCTGTGCAGCCGTTCGATTGTGACACTGCTCCCAGTCACTCGTGACCTCTTTGTTCGGGTCGCGGACACGCCATGCGATGGTGTTGACAAGCGTGAACCGGTACGGGCGGCTCAGCCAAGGAAGCAGGATCCCCAAGTTCTCGAGGATATAGCCTGCGTCAAGGTACGGGTGGTCGTTGCACCACACAGGACCACAGCCCAGGATAGGGGGGAGGAAGAGGACTGCAATCTCGATGTCCTTGTGCTGGCGGCCCCTGAACCACGACTCCAAGTAATCGAGAGCCCAGAGGTTACTGTTCCAATTGAGCGTCAGCAGGAACATGCCATTCTTGCGAATGTTGGGGCAGTGAAAGTTGAAGATGTCGTCCGCGACGAGCATATCGCAAGGGGGGACGAGGGGGGACTCTCCCCTCTCAAAGAACCCGTAGCCCCCGTAGCTCCCGTAGTTCCGCACGACGGAAACATTGCGCAACTTTAAAACGCAGTCCTTCCGCTCGGGTAGAAGTCTCCAGTTCCTGGTATCGATATCGAGAACGCGGACGTGGTCGCCAAGCGTTGCCAAGTCTACAGGCGGGAGGCGGCGAAGGTCCACTGCATCGTCCGCGAGCGGAGGCACGGTCGTGTCGTATCCATGGGGGATGGGATCTTGGACGTCCCCCCGCCCGGTTGGCACCAGCGACAAGTGCTCGACCAAGTGCTCGTCAGCACGGCGAAGCCATCCCTTGCAGGAAGCGCGCAGGGCAAGGAGGGATGCCCTCGGCGCGCAGAAGAAGACGCGGTCGATGATGTGGGGGAAGAAGCGGTGGTCGATTTGAACGGTGGGCATTGTCGAGATGAAGAGATGGATGGAGAGTGGATGATGCGTGTCGCACAGTTTAAGAAGGGTGGCGGTGCATGGTGAGGTGGAGGGAGGTGGCGGTGTGCCTTGACAGGTGGTAGTGGCGCAACCAAGCCATGGGCTAGTCAGTCACTAGAGATGTTCACAACAACCATTCTCACGCCACTTAATTGGTCACTTCGTTGTCAACCGCCACTCCAGCCTCTCGCGTCCGTCGGTAGTTTGTTTCGATGGATTATACCCTGTTCTCGAACCTACGGCAGCAACGGTCCCCGAGTCCCCACGCCCGTCCAGGCATTGTACTAGTCTAAGGCAAACGTAGATTAAAAAGATGTTGAATTGGGAAAGGGCACTCTCGTATCCTCAATACAGGTGCCCATGGCTCGTCTATGCGACCATGGCACCCCTGTAGCACGTTTCTTACTTGAACGGCCCTTTGTGCCCCCAAACCGAGTCCGTCGTGATTCGAACGCTTGACAGTAAACCAGCCAAGAGCCACGCTATCATCCTCGTACAGTTTAACCCGCAGGTCACATTACTTTTATTCACATCTCCCCCTACATGGACAGCTTCATACAGCCTCTGTGTGGGTCCATCGGCCAGACGCGGCCCTATGGATACGAAAGAACCTTACCAGCTCTATTATGCTTTCTTATGCGTTCACTCCTCAGCTTCGTGATACCACCAGGGACGTTTGCCCATCTCGAACTCGTACTGCCTCCTTCCCACCCGGTCGGCGTAGTCCTTGAGCGTCTCCATGTTGACCAGAGCGAGTAGTTCCTCTATCGTGGGCACCCCTTCCTTGGGCTTGATCTTCGCTATTCCGCCCTTGATTTGTTCGTTGACCCATATCCGAGTCTGGTCCGCTGATTGACGCCAGTCTGGAGACAGGCGATCCCCGTTGACGACTGTAATCCGAAGATGCGGTGGAATCCACTCCAACAAGGCTAAAGCAATGCCCAGGCGATGGAGGGCGCCTTTGTGCCACTGCGGCAAATATAAACGGGGCTCATCTTTCCCAACGGCACAAAACAGAACTACCAACTCAATCGTGCGGCCTCCAATGAGGCGCATTCACTGAAGGAACGCCTCATAAAAATCCCCATCATCCTCGTTGAAGAGCGGGAAGACCAGCCGTCCGCTGAAGCGAAGTGGCCAAGAAGACTCTGGGATAGTTGGCGCCCCGTAGACCACGAGAGTGTCGCAGTGCGGGAGAGCACAACGGAAGAGGGGAGGGCTCTGGCAGTGGTCGTTTGTGATAAGCAGACGCATGGATCGTAAGCCTGGCAGTTGAGAGAGCCACTCGGGCACGAACTGTGCTCCTGAATCGAGAGAGATCTCCAAGCGCTGGATAGCACCAGCGACAAACGTCGTGGTGTTGAACCGCATGGCCATGAGGCGGTGGCGCTGTGCCATCGGTTTGTAGCGCTTACGCCGAGGAGGGGCGGACGACCCGGCCTCATCGTTCTCAGATACACCACGATCACTGCGTGGCGTCTTTGTCGATGGCGGCGTGTCCTCAGCGTCTACTCCGTCGGGAAGCATCCGCGGCATGCGCTCGTACTGAAGCAATGGCGGAGGTCCCCCATTCATGGGCTGGGCAATATCCTCATCCACTGGATGATACTGCAACGGGGCGGTGATGATTAACCTTGAGCCCATTCCCTTGTGGACAGCGTGAACCTGAATGCCAGCCGAATCGGCGGGGAGGACAACTCGAAGGTGGCGAATGAGCAGTTCACCCGCCCGCTGGCGCCACTCCCTGGAGGTCTGGCTCATAGTGAACAGGGCAGGCGGGCCCGCATGGTCGAAGATGGTGTCGATGATGCTTGGGAAGGCGGTGTGGTCGATTGCAGGCATGGCGGTGGAGGAGGCGGTGGGGTAGGCGACTAGGTGGTGAAGTTGATGGGAGAGTGGAGAAGTCGAGAAGGGACGGGGAGGATGCGGGGAGGATGAGATTTAAAGTCCAGCGGAGGCGAGCAGGTGGCCAAATGACGTGTGAGATGTGATGGCTGAATGACTGCGGCACTACCAACTCGCACAGAGACGATTGGGCTAATGGGCTAGTCGACTCGTCTGCGGCATCCAGAATACAGGAGAATGGTTTAATGGGAACTTAGCGCCATAGCCGCTGACTCAATGGGCAAGTGTGCTACTGAAATCGTTCCAATTCCACAGGACTCCAGGCTATGGCGACACGAACGCCACCCCAAACATTGCCACCTATCGCAACTTCTGCTTGCGCACACAATCCCGCCAGGCCGTGGTGCACGGTTCTAAAGAGGTGTCGATATCATCTTCACTCGTTACTCCTCCTCACTCGCCCAAAAAGATTCCATCGACTCATCGTTCGAAGCGTCACCTCGACCTGTCGACCTGCATTCTCTACCACGTCCGTACGACTCCGAAACTACGCTCACTCCAGTCCATTGCTCTGTCCTGCACCAGCACCCTCAACACCATGAGCTACTACAGCTACGGCAACACGCACGTCAGCGGCAACAACGTCAACAACATGCACGTCAGCGTCGACAACGGCCACGTTCGCGTTATCTCCTCCTCCAACGGATCGGCGCCGCAGGTCTACTACTACACTTCGCCGGCCTCCTCCCAGTACGCCTACCACTCCTCCCACCACCAATACTCCTACCCCCAGTACACCCAGTACTACGCGCCCGCCCACGACGCTCAGCCTAGGTGGAGGGGCTGCTTGATCTCGTGCTCCATCACGAAGCGCAACGGTCGCACGTTCACCTTCAAGTTCCCCTAGATGCGTACCGGGCTTTTGTGGCTCGCTCGACCAGCTCCCGTGTGTAGATGGCCATTTGAGCGGTTCAAGGCGTTTAGGAACAGTTAGTTTGATACTATAGAGTTGGTTTAATGGATTAGTCACGAACACGCGCATCTCTTTTATTTCCACCTTCCTCGGAGCCCTCACCCAGCTATTTCAGTCTGCAACTCATCTCCCATCTCGCTTTCTCATCATCACCCACGCCACCTTCCTCTCTCCAGCACCCACCTCTCACCACCGCACAGCCTCACCTCGCGCCCATCCACACGCGCGCTCTCGGCCAAGATCACTCCCCACCCCTTCTCTACGCCCCCTTCACGCCTATCCGCGTCGATCACGATGAGCACCCCCAACGGCAAGAACACCTCGGCCGTGCGTACCTTCCTTATCCAGAGCTGACCCCAGGCGCCGGGCTTTGTGCCGGTCATCGATACCGCGCGCCGCCCTGGGCCCTCGATCTTCTTGCACCAGGCCGCCATCGAGCTCGCCGCCGAGGGCCGCACCGTCGCCACCGACGGCGCGTACTACTTCGCCGTCGAGCACTCCAAGAACGACAAGAAGACGAGCAACGCGGACGACAAGAACCCCACGAGCGTGCGTACCTTCCTTATCCAGAGCTGATCCTAGGCGCCCAGCGGCTTTGTGCCGGTCGTCGATACGGCGCCCCGCCCTGGGCCCTCGATCTTCCTGCGCCAAGCCGCCATCGAGCTCGCCGCCGAGGGCTTCGCCGTCGCCACGGACGGCGCGTACTACTACGCCGTCAAGAACGCCAACATTGCCGCCCCCGACGGCAAGGCCGCGCAGACGGAGGCGGCAAAGCCGAAGGCGTGATAGACGAGACCGGCGTAGACGGATGACACTGCATGTAGCCAGGGAAGGTTCATTGTCCATCTACTGATCAACTACAGCCCCATGCAGTTGGCGTAGAAGGTCGTCGCAGCCGACCAGTCCGAGAAGACCTTGTCGACGCCGACGTTCTTGAGCGCGTCGAGCACAACGAACATGTCCCCGTCGCGCGTAACCGCGCTGTCAAAGTGCTCGTAGTAGTAGTCGCCCTTGACCCCGGCGAGGGGCGGCGAGCGCTCGAGCGACCACGCAACCACCCCCAGGCCCAGGCGCTTGGCCTCCTTGGCGTACTCGGAGGGCTCGAGGCGCCCGTCCACTGCCTTGAGGAGGTAGGAGGTGGGCGGCGCGACCCACTTGACGCCGTCCTTGGCGCGGCCCTCCAGTGCCGCGGTCGCGTTGGCGAGCTTGCCGTTGTCGCCCGTCTCGTCGAGGAAGAGCGCCTGCTTGGCGAACTCGGGCTCCGCCTTGAGCCAGTACAGGATGTCGGCGTACAGGAAGCTCTGGGGCCACACCCGCGAGAAGTCGACCCCCAGCTCGCGGTAGTCGTCGACCAGCTGCTGCGCGTACGCCTCCTGGCTGTACCCCTCTGGGATGGGGACCTCGGGCGTCTTGAGCTCCGGCGTAAAGTCGAGGCCGAGCGCGAGCGTCATGGCAATGTGGTCCTTGTGCGAGAGGATCGTCCCGCACTGGTTGTACAGCGTCGTGCGCCACGGCGCCACGCCGCCGAGGTACGCCTCGGGCGTCGTGGCATTCGCAAAGCTCGAGTCCATCTTGGCGCACAGCGTGCGCAGCTCGGCGAGCGTAAAGTCGGCGGTGCAGCACTTTGCGCTGGCCGGCGCCGTCCCGTTGCCCGGCACGAACGGCTTGGTGCACTTTGCGTTCAGCTCGGGGATGGCGACGACGTTGGTCGTCGTGTGCAGGTCGCACTGCGAGTGGCGGCACACGAGCTGCAGGTCCTTTGTGAACGCGACGTCGCACTCGAGGATGCCGGCGCCCATGCGCGCGCCCGCGAGGTTGGACTCGACCGTGTGCTCGGGGAACTGGAGGGTGCCGCCGCCGCGGTGCCCGATCGACCACTTGGACGCCGTCTGCGTGTGCTCCTTGCACTTGGAGAGCTGGTCCTTGAGGGGCGAGGGGGACATGTCGTCCACGAGGTAGTAGGGGCGCGGGCCGAGCGAGATGTGCGTGATGGGGCTGAAGTCGAAGTGCGCGAGGTCGTGCCGGAGCGACGGGGCCTCGGGCTCGACGGGGGTGTTGTCGCGCCGGAGCGGCGCGGCCGCGATCGCGGGGAGGAGGGCGAGGAGGGCGAGCATGGGGGCGGCTGGGGGATGAGGTGAGACGCCGGCAGCTTTATATGCCGCCCCGACCCGGAAAGAAGTCACTCCGGGTCACTTGACTCGCACGTGTGAGGTCATCATGTGGATGCCAGAGTCTATCGCTGGTGATCTGGGGTGACGATTGGCGACATGAACATCTCAGGGCTTGCTACCGAACGAATGGATGGGGTGGTGCCGAATCGCGGAGAGGGAGACACGTGCGTCGCTCGGTTAGCAGAGGGGTACACACCGCTCCGGAGGCCAGGATCAGAGCGCCATAGTTTGATTCAAGTTTCAGGCCGCGGGTGGATGGATGAGCGGCTGAGCGGGCCGGTGGGGCAGTGGGTGGATGTTGCAGAGGATCTGAGGAATGACCCCAATCTGGGAATGTGCCTTGGTCGATGCCAAGCCAAAGGGTGAGTACTGCCGCATTCCCTTCGCACAACGCCGCACCTTGTTGGTTGCCATCGTCCCCACGCGGAACGTTCTCAGACACGACCGACGTCATCGACAAGGGAAGCTGCCGTTCAAGATCTTGAGGCGGCCGCCGGTACAAGACATGGTGTGAGCACGTTGGTAGCCACTTGGGCGCGCGCTCAAGCCTACTCCCTACTATACATGTGTATGCTACTGATACCCGACACGCATCATCCGTAGTTGATGTACGACTCGCTCTCCATTGCCTTGTACTCCTCGGCCATCTCGGCAACCACACGCCTGAGGTTAGCTGAGACCATGGACGACTACGCTCACCGAGAGTCATCAAACTCCTCCAGCCCGTTCGAGAACATGTCCTCCTTCTTGTACTGCTCCAGGAAGGCATTGCGCTTGCGCAGACGGTCGTACTGGTCAAGCATGCGCTTGAAGAGCTGATGTCAGCTGTGTCCACTAGCCTCATGTCAGCTTGACTTACCGATGCCATGCTCGTGTGATTCGCCATCATGATGCCTGACACCCGGTTCTGCGACGTCTTGCGCTTTGTGAGCGCGACCTGGATGCTGGCCGGGCCCCATGGGATGAAGTTGGCGAGCTGCCGCTCGCGGATGCGCAGCAAGGACTTGTGGACGTCTGTTGGGTCGACGTCGCCGGAGATGATGTTGAGGCACGACACGTAGCACGACGTGCGCGTAGAGTTGGTGGACACGAGACGGTTCTTAGGCTGCAGCAAGCGGCGCATGACGTCGAGGGTGGTCGTCTTGCGGATCGACTTGGCCTGGATGTAAGCAGCTGCCGCGGTCGAGTCTCGCCGCGCTTGCACTCACCTTGTCAATCTCGTCGCCGGTGAACGGCGTGTAGCTCGTCATGAGGAAGTGACACCTGGGGGTCGGGATCAAGCTCGCGATGATACCGACGAGGTCGTTGTTCATGTACGAGGGGTAGCGGAGGGTGGTGGTGCTCGCGGCCATGACTGTGGAGACGAGCTGGTTGGTCTGAACGAAGCTTGGGTCCTGCACGTGCAGTCGGTCGGCGGCAATACGCGTGAGCGCGCCGTTGTCGAGGACGACGACCGAGTCGGCGTTGTTGACCAGACGCTTCGTCGCGAGGAGCGAGTTGTACGGCTGCACGACGACGTCGGACGCCTCGGGGAAGACCGAGTACGTCTGGATGAGCTTCTTGGGGAAGCGGTCGTTCAACCGCTCGAGGAGGAAGGAGCCGAGGCCGGATCCTGTCCCGCCCGCGATGGAGTGGAGCAGCATGAAGCCCTGTGCGTCAGCCGGCGATCCAACGACGAGCAGTGAGGAGAGAACAGGGCGGTGTCCGTGGCCGATGAGGACAAAATAGCTGGGAGAAGGGCTGCAAGCGCTTCGCCTCCCCTTCCCATAGCGCCTCCCGAACTCACCTCCAGACTGTCACTACCGTCTGCTTCCCGGTCAATCATCTCGATGAGGTCGTCGTACACCCGCTCGCCGGCAGCATATCCCTGCGCCCAGTTGTTGCCCGCACCGCCGCCGTTCTTCGAGACGTAGATGTTCTCGGGGTTGTACAGCCCCTTGAACGGCAACGTGAGGATGTTGTTGATGACCTGGGGTCAGCTGGCAACCAATACTTCGCAGCTCACTCGTGGCTCGAGGTCGATCAGGATCGCGCGGGGGATGTAGTGCTCGTCGTCTGCCTGGTAGAAGAAGACGTCCTTGCGGTCGCCCTGGTTCTCGGCCCAGTCCTCGAGCATGCCTGTCGGCGAGATGCCATGTTCCGCGCACAGCTTCTGCCAGAACTGCGGTCAGCGCGTCGCTTGAGGAGCAAGGTGGGGGCGGGAGACCGACCTCTTGTCCGACTGTTGTTAGTTGCGGCAAATGGCATTGAAAGCTACGCACTCTGATTTCCGGCCTGGCCAGCCTGGATGGAGATAATCTCGCGTCCCATTCTGATGTACACCGCGCCGGTGTTGAATGGGTGGCGGTGGGGGGAAGGTGGAAGGAAGAGGAGTGATGAAGGGAGGTGGTTGACGCGTCAAGGTCGTCAAGGGTTTCGCCGGGAGGCGGGTCGACGCGCGCAACAAAAGGGGTGAGAAGCGCGGGTTGTTGGGAGGCACGCGTGACGCGTTGGAAGCTGGTAGCGACGGCGGAGGTGTGGATGGTGATGAAGGTAGTTGTGGTGGTGAGCGGCAATCCAAGTCGCGTCGAGTGTTGACGCGCGCCGAGGCGGACACAGCCCAATCTCCGCCCTCTGGCTCGGGATCAAATCCGACCTCCACCGAAAGTTGATGTCCACTGACCGCGTCTCAACGCTCACCTCATCTTGCACTTCACTTCATCCATCTCGTCCATCCACGCACCATGCCCCTCCCCCGCGTGTTCATGGACTTTACGGTCGGCGACGCGCCGCTCGGTCGCGTAGTGGTGAGCTCCGTCGCCGCCTTGAGCTGACAGCAGTTCGAGCTCTTCTCCGATGTGTACGTCCTGAAGCGGTAGTTGCTAACGCCAGCGTGCCCAGGACCGCCGAGAAGTGATTTCTTGATGCTACGCCTGTTTGCTGTATGCTTCCTGTTCTTTCAGCTGACACCAGCTTCCGCGCACTCTGCACCGGCGAGAAGCGGAACGCGGCGGGCGAGCCCCTCGCGTACAAGGGCTCGCCCGTCCACCGCGTCATCGAGGGCTTCATGCTGCAAGGCGGCGACTTTACGAAGCGCAACGGGTCGGGTGGCGAGTCGATCTACGGCGGGACGTTTGCCGACGAGCGCCTCGAGGGCGACGGGACGGAGGTCGACCGTGAGGGGTGAGTGCGCGCTGCGGCGGCCCACGCACAGCTCTGTTCTACCGGCACTAGCTGACCCCAGCCTTCTAGTCATGGCCAACCGCGGCCCCGACACTAACGGGTCGCAGTGGTTCGTGACCCTTGCTCCAGCACCCCATCTCACCGGCAAACATGTGTACGTCGGCTCACTTGAGCACACGAGCAGCCGCTAACAGCAGGGTGTTCGGCCGCGTCGTCTCGGGCATGGAGCACATCCGGTCCATAGGATCGCTGCCCACGGACGGGCGCGACCGCCCCCACTCGCCCGTGATTGTCTCGCACGCCGGAGAGCTGGAGCTACGCCGCCCAGCCGCTCCGTCCGCCTCTCGCTCGCAGTCCCGGTCAGTCTCTCCCCGCAAGAGGAGGAGCAAGTACTCGGACGACTCCGACTCGGAGGAGGAGGAGCGGCGTCGGCGCCGGCGCGCGCGCAAAGAGAGGGAGCGGGAGGAGCGGGAGGAGCGCCGGAGAGAGCGCCGGGAACGCCGCGAGCGCCGCGACGGCAGCGAGAAACAGGAGCGGAAGGAGCGCCGCCGCCGCTCCGTCTCCGAGACGATCAGCGAGCTCGACGCGCGCCTCGAGGCGGAGGAGAAGGCCCGCCTTGAGGCTGAGCGCACGGCCAAGGAGGCGGAGGCGAAGGCGCGGCGCGAGCGCGAGCTGCAGGCCGTGCGCGAGTCGGGCGGCATCGTGTACAAGGGTGAGTCGTGGTTTCTCGTGGACATGGGTGACGACGGGGTCGGTGGTCCACTCGATCTCGTTGGCGAGGAGGGGGGTGGGGGGCGCCATGAAGCCTTCCGGGCCGAGGAGCGCCGCGCCGGCGATGGGGACGGCGGTCCAGCCGTTGACTTCGGGGATTGCTTTGGGGTCTCTCTACACCCCGCGGTCCTGTGCCTCGTAGCCCCACGCCCCTGGTCGGCACAGGCGCAGCCCGTGGACCTCTCCGACCCAAGCTGGAACCCACCCCCCCTCCCGGCCGTGACGCTGTCGAGGATCCGAAGCTCTCTGGTCTTTGCTCTTTGCCACGAACTAGCCCACGGAGCTTCAACTGATCCCAGGCCGTGGCGCCATGCGCTACCGCGACCCCGAGTCGCGGCCGACGAACTACAACCCCCGCGGGCACGACACACGCTCGCGCTACCGCCGCGGCGACGGGGGTGGGCGGTGGGAGCACGACGGAGGGCGGGGCGGCAGCGCCGCCTGGGGCGACCAGGAGCGTGACCGCGACCGCGGCGACGGGCGCGAGGAGAGGCGCGGCGGGCGGCGCTGGGACGCGGACCGGTGGGAGCGCTCCGCGCCGACGTTCGAGCGCGCCACCGACCGGTGGGACGCGGGGCGCATGGGCGATGGCGCGTCGGCTGCGCGCGAGAGCCTCGCGGCGCGGCTGAGCGCGCGTCGGTCCAGTGGCGAGGGGCTGGATTACGCGGCTGACGAGGGGCAGCGCGCCGCCGAGGTGGAGCGCGAGGTCGCGCGGGATGGCGGGGAGGGGCGGAACGCGCGGGCGGCGGCGTGGGCTTCCACTCGGCGCGAGTCTCCGCGCCGCTCCCGTTCCCCTGTTAGGGACGAGGGCCGCTCTTATTCCCCCGCGGGAAGCGATATGGAGCTCGATAGAGATTAGAGATGTTGTCTGGCTGCGTGATGCACTGTGCCCATGAACGTCCCTCGCTTTCACCTCATCGGCCTTACAGCCCTCATATCCGTCGCTGTCTCCGTCTCCGCCGCTTCCCTCGCTCACAATGCGAGATGCTAGACAAACAGGCCGCGAGCCGACAGGCAGCGTGTGGGCTAATGAGAACAGGTCGAGTGGCCCGAGAGAGAGCCATGCATGAACCACAAGGACGATACGTTCAGAATAGGCAGGCGGCAACGTGTTATTACGCCGCGTGGCAGCTCTCGACGGCGTCGAGGACGTCGGCGCTCACACGCGTGCGCCACTCGTCCAGCGTGACAAATTCGACCGCGTCGTCATCAACCGTACCCTGCTCGCGCACGACTTGCATGAACTCGGGAGCGCCGTTGAAAATGCGGGGCACGTCCTCGCTGTAGGTGTATTTCGGCTGGTGGGTCAGCTAGGCCACGATGGATGGGCACCTTGAGAAACTGGAGGGGCACCCAGGCGTCGAGGTTTACGATCGTGACGGTCACGGGAGGGGTGCGCGTGCAAAGCTCGCCGACGGTGGTAGCCAATTCCTCGAAGACAGTTCCGTACTGCTGTCAGCTGGCGACAACTCGATATTGGGTTACTGTACCGTGTTGAAGTTTGGCGTGAGATCGGGTGGCGGAGGGAGAAACACTACTGTGAACGTCGAGGGGGGAAATGTCGAAGGGGCAAACCGGAAATGGTCTGCGTACCAAAGGGGGCTACCCGCTGGGGGCACAACTATCGTACGGCCGCGGTATGGCGGCATGGCAGGCTCTGGGCTAATGTCGATAATGTGCGTGTCGGCTGGGGGCCGCGGCCACTCGGCATATCCCGCACCTTCGGCCGTGTAGCGAAGGATGCGAAGACGAGGAACACGCGCCATCCACGAGGGAGCACGCCCGGCGTCGACACCCTTTACGTCGAGCTGCTGAATGTATCGGATGAGAGACGTGCTGTACCAGCGCTCGCGTGGGATACGGCGCCCACCGCCGGTCGTGACGACGACGCGCACCTTGATTCGACCGTTGACCTTCTCCATGAGGTTGTCCACGACGATGTGGCGCATCATCTGGCGGTCGACACGGTCACGCCAATTCTTGCAGGTCGCTCGGAGGCGGAGGAGGGAGTCGTAGGGGGCAAAGGCGAAGATGAGGTCGATGAGAGTTGGATAACAGTTGGCGTCCAGCGGCGCAGGGGGTACTGCAAGTCGAGCGGCGATTCGAGCAGAGCGTCGAGGTGGCATGGCGGTGTTGTGGGAAGTTGAGAGAGAGAGAGAGAGAGAGAGCAAGGGTGAATAATGATGGGTGTTGTCTGGTGCAAAGGCTCGCACTGGTTGAGTGTGTGAATCAACTCTTGTCGCACTGTCCTGGCCGGCTCGCCGAGCCCCACACTGTCTGCGAGGACATCCCACGCATGCCGCACAGGGACGATCGTCTGAGACGCGCCTGACATCCGCCACGGCCACCCACCACGACGTCGACACACAGACTTCATCGCTCGAGAGCGCTCACCGTCACAAGCTCGGCCGCATGGTCGCGGAGGGCCTTCCCCTCATCATCGCCCACGAGATCAGCCGTACCCTCTTCCGCTTCCGCCGCAACGGCAACCTCGAGTCGATAGGCCCCGCGGTGAGCTGAGGAATGTTGGTCGAGCTAACAGCAGGGCTTCAACGCCATGAGCCCGAGCGTGCAGAACATGGTGGACCAGCTGGGAAGGTCTGGGATGATGGGTGGCGCAAGTGGAGGTTCAAAGTGGGGTACCCTTTACTAGAGATTCCCCGTCACTATGCCCCCGACGAGGTCCAGGACGTGCGTCCTTCCACCTCGCCTTCTGGGCCTGGGCCCATGGTGTCGGCAAACTCGGTCTCGAGACGGAAGCGCTCGCCGCCAACGCGCTTGCGGTAGGCGTCCAGGGAGAGGTACTCGATGGCGGCCATGCGCTCGTCCACGCCGTCCTCGCACTTGAGGAAGTCGACGAGAGTGCGGCGGATATCGTCCATGAGCGTGTCGTACGAGCACACCCGGTTGTGCGGGAGGAACGCGAACCAGCCGTCGAACCCGACGAGTGTGGTGGGTACGCGCCCGCCGTCGGCTAGGATCTTGGCGATGCGGCGCGCAATGTTGCGGAACGTGCCCTCGTAGTCGTCTGCGCGCCGCGGAGCGCGACGGGAAGCGGCGACGCCCTGCGGCCGGGGAGCGAAGCCGGGAGGCGGGCGGGCGAGGATGATGGTGAAGGCGCCGGGGATGTGGAAGCTCCGCGAGGGGCGAGAGAGGGGGATCACGAAGCCTGTGTACTGCCCCGCGCCAAGGGCGCTCACGCGCGGGTGCGGCGCGGCGAGGTGCGAGGCGCGCCCGTTATCCCCGAAGGTGAGGGACGAGGCGAGGACGGAGGGCCGGCGCACCGTCCCCCGCACGTTCTGGACCGCGCCGGCGAGCGACTTGGGGAATGAGCCGTGCGAGCCGAACGCGTTCTCGAGCGGCACGAACGTCGGCTGGAAGTAGGGGAGCGAGACGATCAGGTGGTCCCAGTACGAGGAGAAGGTGTCGACGCCGACGCGGTTCATGAGGTACGCGCGGGCGCGGGGCAACGGCGCGCGGTTCCGCATCACGTACCCGTGGTCGCGGAGGAGGTCGAGTTTGCGCAGCCTGCACAGGCCGGCTAGCGCTGCCGCAGTGCCCCCGCACCCGAGGTCGAGGACGCGCGTCGCGTCGCCGACGCTCGCCTCGTACCAGTCCTGCCGGGGGATGACGCCGAGCGGCCCGCGCATCTCGACGACGGGCTTGCCGCCGACCGAGCGCTGGACCACGCTCACGTGCGAGACGAAGCGCGCGTCCGCCCGATCGCGCCAGGCGCGGGAGACGCGGCGCATGACGAAGAGGGCATCTCGGGAGGCGAAGGCGAAGATCTGGTCGACTATTCCGGGGAAGGAGAGCTCGTCGAATGCGATGGGGGACATTGTGCGATGGTGAGAAATGGAGCTCGGAGGTGGTGGTGATGGATAAACTGCCTGCTGATGAGCGGAAATAGCTCGGCTCCAAGAGGACACGGGGCAATCACGTGACTCTACGTTGCCCCGCATGCCCCGCACCACCTCACTCTTATCAGTGAGATTGCTGTCTTGCACTCGACGTCGAGCGCGCAACTCATGATGCGCAACAGCTCATGTTCTGATCTCGTCGAGAACACGTGCTGGGTGACTGTTAACGGCCCTACTGACAAGATAAATGTTGGTTGGAGCGGCGTTGCCCACCTCGAATGCCGAGGACCGATCACATCGGTCACCTCCGACACCAGGTTCAAGACATAACCGGAGCTCCAACTCTGGACTGCAACCTCCTCTTCATCTCTCAACTCTCTCATCTGCTCGCATCAACCCCCTCCTCACCTTCCACGATCCGTCTGCTCCCCTTCTCCATCTCGCGCCTTCTCAACTTGAGCGCCATGAAGCCCCAGAAGCACGGGAAGCCGCTCAAGGCACCGCCAGTGCCAAGCCCGAGTGCGAGGTGAGCGGCCTCCCAACCGCGCTGACAGCAGCATCATGCTCCTCTCGCCCACGAACCAGCTCCTCCTCCTTCACCGCGTGAACACATCCTCCTCCTTTGCGTCCGCGCACGTGTTCCCCGGGGGCAACTGCCATGCGTTTCACGACGGGCCCATCCCCGCGCCGGACGACCCGAAGCGGCACGTCGACGGAGACGTGTACAAGCTCGCGGCGATCCGGGAGACGTTCGAGGAGAGCGGGATCCTGCTGGCGCGCGACGCGGCCGGCAAGCTCCTCTCCCTCCCCGCCGAGGTGAGAGAGGCGGGCCGCAAGGCCGTGCACGCGAACAAGATTGCGTTCCCCGAGTGGCTGCGCCAGCAAGGTGGCATCCCCGACACGGGCAGCCTCGTCCCCTTCACGCGGTGGATCACGCCGCCCGCCCCGCACCTCAAGAAGCGCTTCACCGCGCAGATGTACATCTACCTCCTGCCCTTCGACTGGGTGAACGAGGCGGCGACGCACGACGGCGGCCTCGAGCACACGGCCGCCGACTTTGACGACGTGCCGACCTGGATCCAGAAGTCGCTGGACAACAAGATCATCCTCTTCTCCCCGCAGGCGTACCTCATCAACATGCTGGGCCAGTTCTTCACGGGCGAGAAGGACTATGAGGCGCAGCGGGAGCGGCTGCTGCAGTTCCTCCAGACCGTGCCCACTGGCCCGACCGACCACCCCACGGCCAAGATCCCGTGGGCGGACAAGGTCATGTCGCCGTCCCAGCTCCCCGGCATCCAGTTTGCGGACGGGCGCGTCGTCATCCGCAACGACGACCCCGGACCCGAGCTGCGCGGTACGGCGCGCGGCGGCGACTGGGACCGCGTGGTCGTGAGCACGCTCGGCGCGGGCGGGCGGGACGGCGGCAAGTTGATGTGGCGCAAGGATGTGCTCGCTGCGGCGGCGGGCGAGCGCAGCCCGGAGGCCAAGTTGTAGATTATTGTTGTCTGAATACTGTGGTTGCGCATATGGTGAGGCGAGATAGCCGAGGCGGGTTTCCACCTCACATCAGCAGGTCGAGAGCGGTGAGCGTCCCTGCCCGATCCGAACTACAAACCAGCGCCTAATCGACTTCATTCACGCGGTGCTTCCAGTGCATCGGCGATCAACAGAGCTGGCTATGGTAGCTCTGCACAGTACTCGGCAGGTAGAGACTCGGCAGGCTGATATCAGCCTTTGACCTCCAGGCACCGAACAGTGCCAATCAACCGGCGGGATTCCAGAACATCCACCACCCATTCAGTCCGTGAGACCTCTTCCCAGACACTGCCCATTGCTTCATTACCACCCGATGACGAGCACAGCCCAGATTAAGGCTGAAAGCCTTGGCGTCTCCAAAACGGCACGTCCTGGCCCAGGAGTCGGGGGAGGAGCTGAATGGGGCCTGTTCGGTACGTGTTCGGAGGCTCGCTGCATTCCGCGCCCGGCCTGGACCCTCACTCCAGCTCACCCAGGCGTTTCTCGGGTCCTAGATCCCAGCGCCTTCCCGCACCTGGCCGCACAGACTGGGTTGGGATCCGAACAGCGGCGTGCAATCAAGGCGCTGCGGATCGTTCCGGGTTGCAGGTGACGGTAGGGCTGTCCCCGCTCATTGTCGATTCCTGAATGCTGCACAGCACCACCGACAACCAGCGGCAACAGTGATGCACGGACGACTATAATAGCGCCGCCAGTTGATGCTGGTGGACTCATCATCCGCCGCTGGCGAACTCTACATCCACCACTTCGACGCCAGCACCTCATGAAGACCCTCGCCCTCGTCCTCCTCGGCGTCGTGGCGGCGGCAACCACCCCGGCCGGGAAGAGGACCAACACCGAGTGCCACAAGCCCATGCGCCGGTACGGGGCGCCTGGCATGAGCCATCTCTACTACGCCGGGTGGGACCACGGCCACAGGTTGTACAACTCGGACGGCACCCGCAACACCGAGTACGACCACCCGCACGACGACCACCACCCCACCGAGCCTCCCCAGAACCCCTCCGAGTGCGCCGACACCTCCGTGGAAGGCACAGTCGCCGAGATCATCGAGCACCCGACCGTGCCCGTCAACGAGACGCTGCCCGTCACGGCGGACAACACGACCGTCACGGACATGGTGGACAACGAGATTGTGCCCACGACGAACATCACCGACCCGGTGTTGGATCCCGGCATGATGCCGGCGCTCATGAATGCGTCGACGGGCGGAGACGCGACGGGCTTCGGCGGGATCACGAGCCCGGGGATGGAGGGCGGCGAGCGCCCGCCGCAGGGGACGAGCGCCAACGTCGCCTTCGACTCGAACACGGGCAAGAGCATGATGGCGCGCCGTTCGCCGCAGGCGGCCAAGCGCGACCTCTACGAAGCGAAGAAGCGCCAGTTCACCGTCAACGCGCAGCCGAACCCGCCCGCGCAGAAGAGCGAGACCGACGAGCCCAACCCCGACAAGCGGTGCGCGTACGACAAGTATGAGCACGTCCTCGGCGGGGACGGGAGCCCTTCCCGCGGGTCCCTCTGGGCGCTGGAGGGGTATGTCGACCTCGTGGCGGCGGACGTGCAGCAGGGCTCCATCGGGGACTGCGGCCTCGGCGCCTCTGTCATGGCCCTCGCGGCGGGCGGGTGGACGCGGTACCTCAAGAACTCCTTTACCCGCGTCGGGAGCGGCGAGGGGAGCTACGAGGTGCTCCTCAAGAAGGACGGGGCGACGCAGCGCATCGCCATCGACGACCAGCTCCCCGTCCGCACGGCGGGCAGCACCTCCTGGTGCTGGCCGTACCCCGGCTACCAGCCGGTCGAAGACGCCGTGATCGACGCGTCCAGCCCGGGGGGGTACAAGAAGACGCCGATCTTCTTCATGCCGCTCCTCGAGAAGGCGTTCGCCAAGTTCCTCGACGCGAACCCGGACTGGAAGAGCACGGCGGCCGACGTGACCGGATACCTGGGTCTCGAAGGGATCAACCCGGCGTACGCGATGGCGGCCCTCACCGGCGGCACCCCCAAGGCCGTGTACCGCACGACCGGGGGGTTCGACCCGTTCATCCTGGGCGCCGTGCTCCGCTGCATGATCGGGGACGCGCCGTGCGTGATCGGCACGACCAACTCGACGACCCTCGAGGGCCTGGGCATGAAGGACACGACGCAGACCATCTGGCTCAACCCAGACCGCGCCGAGGGGTACACGCCCGGCAACACGGCGGGCATGACGGCCTCGGACGCGCCCAAGAGCAACAGCACGTACACGGTCATCGACTTTGACCAGGTCGTGGTGGTCGACGGGCGCGACCGCTCGACGGCGCTCACGCTCGTGGGGACGCACGCGTACGCGTTCGACGCGGGCGCGTCGACCGACTGGCCGCTCCAAAACTCGGTGAACGCGTGGAACGAGGCGCGCATCAACATCGTCAACCCGTGGGGCAGCAACCCCTGCTCGTGGCCCGGCGGCGGGTGCGGCAGGGACGGCGGCATCTACCCCCAGGCGGCGCGGCTGCCGCTCAGCCTGCGCACGTTCGCGCAGACCATCTACTCGGTGTACACGGTCGAGAACATGCCGCCGGCGTGAGGTGGAGCTCGTGGTGGATAATGATCGTTTCCAAGATTGTAATACAGACTCTAGATTCCAAGACGCCCAAGATGAGACAATGCATTGTGCTTTCACATCCCCCAAACTTGCCCGTGGGAGACGGCTGGACTAGATGAATTCCGTTCCCCGTTAGATCTGGCGGCGCTGAGTTATCATTCCAAACCGCGCGATTTGGGGGGTCATACCACCAATTTTGCCACCAGCGAGAGATGACATCCGCATCATCGATCAGGGGCTTGCCCAAACGCCTACACCTCCCAGAAGCCTCACTGTCCTAAGCGGTGGGGGACACGTGAACGGCCTGCTTGGGCCACGCTTCGATGAGACATTCACCAGCCGCGTCGCGTGCCTCGTCACGCGTCAGCTGTGGAATGAGAAGCGCGGTGCCTGGGGTGGCATTTGTGGCGTCTCCATTCTTGCTACCTCGCACCATATTCAAGACATGCTGCGCGCAAACACGACAGCGATGACTCATGCGCTGATGCGCTAACTGCTCACCAATCTCGTCTTGCCACCTCTCCGCCTCTCTACCTCTCCACCTCTCCACCTCTCGACCGCTCCACCCCTCCCTACTTTACCAAACGTGGGTACCAGCCCCTCCCTTCTCCAGGCT
Organism: Cutaneotrichosporon sp. PK4640; assembly: GCA_023630115.1. Classification (NCBI taxonomy): domain Eukaryota; kingdom Fungi; phylum Basidiomycota; class Tremellomycetes; order Trichosporonales; family Trichosporonaceae; genus Cutaneotrichosporon; species Cutaneotrichosporon sp. PK4640. The sequence goes on from JAMALN010000109.1 coordinate 51,880, forward strand.
CACCCCAGTTCCCAACCATGGCCGAAGAACCCAGCCCCTACTTCGTGTACGCGTACGCGCTATCAACCTACCCCGACAAGAGCGCGGACATCAAGGCGCGCTTCCTCGACCAGCGGAGCCACGCGATCACCAGCGCGACCGAGGCGAAGGTCGCGGCCCTCCCGAACCCGTTTGACGAGGTGCGCCGGCAGCTCGGCGAGGCCAACGCGGCGCGGCAGGCGCAGTGGGAGGCCAAGTTTAAGCCTCGCCCTCTCCCCACCCCCCCAGACTCGGCACCCAGGCAGTAGCCAGCTAGCACCCTTGTATCCGTGTACCATGTAGCTCTATGTCGTGGCGCCACGGTCTACGCCCCGTACATCGGGACTACCGCCTACTACGCTAGACGACAGGCCGCTCCACGGACTCGTAGTCCGAACGTATGTCTCACTCAGTCTCTAGTCACTTGACTGATCAAGACCACTGCCGCCGGCCTCGAGCACCCCAACACTCGGTGACCCTCAATCCACGACACACTAGTTTTGAGGCCTTGCCGAACCTAACTGTTCCTCTCCGCCCAAGAACATCGGGTTTGCCCGCCGCGCTGCGCGTCACTGCCAGTGCCTGTGTCACCGACTCCAGCGCGAGCTACGGGGGCAGTGTGCGACAGGGCAGCAGGTCAAAAGCTCACGCCCACTCCCTCTTCCTCTCTCTCCTCTCCCCCGCATCAACTCTGGAAAAGCACCCCCAACTCTCTGTCACTGTTCGTCCTCCTCCGTTTCCTCTCACACCAGACAATGCCTCTCGGGTACACGGTTATCAAAAAGTCGAAGGTCCAGCCGGACGACGCGTTCGCCGAGGCGCGCCGCCTCGCCGCGGAGTGCGAGGTGCCGCACGAGGAGATCGCTGCTGCGTGGGAGCGGTACCGCGAGCAGCGGGCGTTCGAGATTGCGCGCAAGCAGGCCGAGCCGTCCATGGTCGAGAAGGTCCAGTACAAGGCCGCGGCGGTCAAGCACAAGTTGTCGCAGCCGATGTTCTACGTCCACGTGCAGAGCCCCGTGGTCGTTAAGGTCCAGAAGCCCGTGCACGTCACGTGGGGCTGGTAGTAGGACGATTCTCTCTATCTACAGTACATACAGTATGCCTCTCTAAACTGCAGTTCGGTTGCTACTTCAGCGCCTCTTATGTACAGACTACATCTCCACCCTCGATGTAGTGATTGCGCCACTCAAAGCTCTGCTCTTCATGCTCTCGATCGCGCTCTGGTTCTTGTTCTCCACACTCGTGTCGTTGTCGTTGTTGGTCTCACTGCCGCTCTCGTTATCTCAGTGGGGGTCTTTGGGGCCCTGTCTGTGCGGTGGCTATCGACCTTGCTGTCGGCGCCAATGTTGCTCTCACTCGTCGCTGCTGCCGCCGTCGCCCTTGTTCTTGCTCTGCGAAGGGGCAGGGTAGGCGAAGAGCCGCTCGGTCTGGCGGCGCAGCTCCTCCTCGCCAACCTTGAGCCGATACTCGTCAAGCGAGAGGAAGGAGATGGTGGTCAGAAGCTTGTCGCGCTCTCCTTGGGGAATGTTGCGGCGCATGCCGTTGACGAGTGCGAGTTTCTGGCCCAACAGGTCGAGGAAGCGGGCGTACCGTTCCCCATTAGGCGGGTACAAGTTGACAACCGTGATTGGCGAGGCGACGCTTCCCTCGTGAACCTGGACGAGGTGGTCCGCAAGGTGCGAGAGCACGGTGTTGAGGCCATAGGCGTGATTCTCTGTAAGCCTCGGGAACCCCATGAGGATGATTGTAAGGGAGGCTGGGACGCCTTCCGTTGCGCCGTTCAAGGAGCCGCCATAGGGATACGGCTCATAGCAGCCAACGACATGGCCCGAGAGGCCGCTGTCGCTCGCGGCGAAGGGAGAAGTGCCGGACGAAGTGGAGTAGAGAGAAAAAGTGGTACCATGGCCGGGCTTGGCCCACCGCATGAGTTCGAGGTTGGGAAGCTTCTTGACCCAGGGGGGAATGTTGAACTGGAGCGTGTCCACCATGGAGACGTGGTTGGCCATCGTTGTTTTGACCCAATTCGACGGGCGACGGATGGGGCCGAAGGGCGTTGAGACCGTCCAGCTGTTGGCCTGACGCCCCTGCCTCACAACGACGTGGCGCACGATCTTGCAGTCGGCGCGGTACTTCCAGTTCTGGCAGACGGCGCGAAGAACGATGAGCGACTCGTACGGCGCCGATGCGAAGATCCGGTCGATGATCTCGGGGTAGAAGAGAGCCTCGAGCGCCTCAGCGGTGGCCTTGGGATCGCGGCGGGGCTTGCGGATCGCCATGGTGGAGGAGAGCACCGGGGGGAAGGGGGAAAAGGGTTGGAGGTGGAAGGAAGGTTGAGGCAGAGGTGAAGCGGACTGCCGCAGGAGCGCACGTACTATGGTCAGCTAGGTTGATCCATCAGCTCACGGGTGATCTCCGTAGGCGGAGACGTTGGGCCGAGCTTGATCTCGAGTTGCGCGCGTGACTGGGAGATGAGGATGGTGAGGAAGAGGGAAGGTGTGATGAGTGAGAGTGAGTGAGTGATGGTGCAAAGTCAAAATCAGTTGGTACGGGGAAGGTATCAAAGTATCCACTCACCCCATCATCACTCAATGGTCTCTGAAGTAGGCGGACCTCGCTGGTCGGCGAGGATTGGGCCGACAGTGATACAGAGTTGTGTGTGCGCCTGGGTGAGCGCGCCGGGAGCTGGAGTCGTGGAGAGGGTGGTGAGTGGAAGTGGAAGGAGGATGGTGGGAAGATATTAAGAGAGGAAGTGGGACGGTGTCGGTGTGAGTGGTAGTGCAAAGTCAAGATCAATTGGTGCGACACAGTCCAGTCAACCGCTGCAACCTGCCGGGCGGGAGAGTGGGCGGGCGAGAGCTTAGGTGTTGTCAACTGCGGTCGACAGACCGCCGCCTGGCCAAGATACCAAGCATGCATGTGCCCAAGTAATCGTACCGTAACCTATCATTAACCTCGACAGCCTACCCAATAGCAATAGCGAGGCCCTGCAGCACCGTCGCGCGGTCCTCGGCCCCGTCCGCAAACATGTAGTATTCCTGCCGTCAGCACAGCTCCCCCCGCAGCCCACCTTGTTCCCCGCCTCGAGCTTCCAGCTCCCCTGCACCGCGCTCTCCTCGTACGCCTCGGATATCTTGGCGCCCCCGAGCGGCACCGTCGTGAGCGCCCTCGCCGTGTCGCTCTCGCTGTCCGACTTGAAGAGCCGCAGCTCAGACGCCAGCAGGTGGAAGTAGCGCCGCCGCCACGTCGGCGAGTTCATCGTCTGCACCGTCACCCAGCCGCGGAGCATGATCCCGCCCTCGGCTTTGCCGCCCTGCAGCTGGCGCGTGACCTCGTCGCGCTCGCGCGCCGCCAGGTCCAGGCGCTCCTGCTCCGCCTTGGCGGCCGCGACGGCCGCGCGCTCCATTTCCACGCGCTCGGCTTCCAGGCGCTCCGTCTCGGCGCGCTCGGCGGCCTCGCGTTCGGCCTCGCGCTCAGCGGCAAGGCGCGCCTCCTCCTGCTGCGCGGCGAGGCGCGCCTCCATCTCAGCTAAGCGGCGCTCCTGCGCCTGGCGGGCCTCCTCGGCCTCGCGCTCCTCGCGGATGCGGCGCTCCTCCTCCGCGGCGACGCGTCGTTCCTCTTCCTCGGCACGGAGGAGCGCATTCATGCGCTCTTCCTCCTCCTTGGCGGCGAGGCGCTCCTCCTCCATCCGGGCGGCCTCCATACGCAGGCGCTCCTTCTCGAGGCGGCGGGTCTCGGCAGCGAGGGCGGCCTCGCGCTCTTCCTGGAGCCGGCGCTCCTCAGCCTCACGCTCGGCGCGCTCAGCTGCCTCGTGTTCCAAGCGCTCGGCTTCCGCGCGTTCGGCCTGCTCGCGCTCCTCGCGCTCGGCAAGCTCAGCACGCTCTGCTGCCTCGCGCCGGGCAGTTTCGGCTGCCTCGTGCTCAGCAGCCTCACGCCGGGCAAGCTCTGCGTCGCGTTTGGCGGCCTCACGTCGGGCAAGCTCGAGTGCCTCACGCTCGGCAGCCTCGCGTCTGGCAAGCTCGACGGCCTCGCGCTCGGCGGCCGCGCACTCAGCGGCCTGGCGTCGGGCGTATTCGGCCTCCTCACGCTCGGCAGCCTCACGCGCCTCGATGTCGTGGTTGAAGCCGTTGAGCTCGAGCTCGCTGTCGCTGTCGGTGCCGTAGGCGTCGTCCAGCTGCGAGACGGCGTCGTGGAACTCGTCGTCCTTGTCGCCAACACTACGCCGGCGCTGCTGCGCGAGAGCAGCCTCGCGAGCGCGCTGGCGCTCCTCGGCACCCTCGTCCCCGGCGGTCGGCGACGAGGGCGAGTACCGCGCCTCCTGGCGGTGCAGGCGCGCGGCGCTGGCCGCCGCTGAGAGCTGCCCGACGGGCGAGGCGATCGGGTCGGCGCCAGCCGCGGTGACCATGGCCAGGCTGAGCGACTGCGGGACCTCGTCGCTCGCGGCGTCGTAGTGCGAGTCGTCGGACATGAACTCGCTGCTCATCGCCATGCTGGTCACGCGCGAGGTGGGGCGGGCGGAGGACGTGTGCGACATCGATCGCGCCTTCTCGCTTCTCCGGAACGCCTCGAGCTGCTGCGCCTGCTCCATCGCCTGCCGCTCGCGCGCGGATGCGAACGCCTCCTGCGCGGTGAGGCTGAGCTTGCGCTCCATCTTCGGCGGGGTGTAGCCGATACCGCCGCCCGGCGTGCGGTATGCGCTGGGGGCGAGCGCAAAGCTGCTTAACCCCAGTCCCTGTAAGCCGTACTCGTATGGAAGCGTCGAGTGATCCTCCGAGGTCGAGTTGGACGAGACGAGCGAGTTGCGCACAGGCGGCGAGCCGGGCGGGGTGCCCGAGTTGGTGTTCCGGCGCCTGCGGAAGGCGTTGGTGATGCTGGCAGTCCGGAGGCGCGCAGAGGTGGGCGACATGGGTGGGCTCCGGTCCTCCTCCTCTGGCTGCGGGCGAGGAGAGCGGAAGGGTAAGCGGAACTTGGACGACGTGGTGCGGCGCACGACATGCGGCGTCGGCGCGTTGCTACCCGTTGCAGCGGTGGGAGGGGCAAGCTGAGACTTGGGAGTCGGAGGAATGGGCGGCAGATCGCGCTGGCGGTTCGGCGGCGACGTGACTGCGGGCATGGCGGCCGTGAAGGTCTGCACCGGCGTGCTGCCCGCGCTGTCGAGGTCGACGACGTGCCTCGAGCCTGGGCTCGCCGTCGAGGCCGCCTTGGATGACGCTTTGGACGGGCCGACAGTTGCATCGTCGTCGACGGTGATGCGCTCCACCTCGTCCTCGTGCTCGCGGAGGAAGCGGAAACCGAGCCCGCGCGACTGGGTCGAGTGGGCTTCCGAGGTCGAAGCCGACTTCGAGTGCGAGCCCTCGAGGGTCGGCGACTTCGCGGGGGACGTGGTCTCGGACTCGGAGGCGGACTTGGCGTGCCCGGGGATGCGGCGGGAGGGGCTGACCGGGGATGAGGTGGGTCTCGTCCTGTCCGAGCTCGCCGACTCGGGGGTCATGTTGCGCACCTGTCCGTTTGAGAGGGAAAGGACTCGGGCGTGCGCCGGCGTCGCAGTGACGACGTGGGCCGATGCGAGGGCGGGAGCCTCGTGCAGTTCCGCGCCTTCGGACAGCGGAGATGAGAAGATGCTGCGCGGAGACGCGGCGTCCTCGATTGTCCGCGACTGGCTCTGCGGCGTCTGGGGCTGCCACCCGGGTGCGAGGCTAGATGGTGCGAGGCTGGCCGGGGCAAGCCCAACAACGTCGCTTCCGACCGCGGAGAGGTCGACACCGCGAACGGTACGCCCCTCGCCCGCCAGAACCTCTGCGCCGACCTCGCGGGCCTTGAGACTTCTAGAGCGCTCCAGCTGGGCTGGCGATGCCATGCGGGGGCTCTCGCGCACGCTGGCTGCGCGCACGAGAGGGCTGGACGTCGACGACCCGGAGCCGGAGCGCAGGGAGCGAGGCTTCATCTTCGGGCTCGGGGTGAGCGACTGCGGCATGCCGCCGTCGATGTCGAGCGCAGCGGCGGGGGCGGGCGGTGTACCGAACGCAGGCGAGGGCGGGACGCGAGGAGTCGATGAGCGCGACGAGTCGCGCGGTGGCGGCGCGATGAGAGTCTCTGGCGCAGCCAGCAGCTCGGTGGCGCCTCCCACGCTGGGCGAGGATGAGGGCTGCGGCGACACGTTGGCCTCGACGACGCGGCGCAGGCTGCTCTTCCTTGCGGGCGTGTGCGTCAGGAGCTCGGGACTGCTGAGGAGCTCGGCGTCGACCTGCGGCACGGGCTTTCTCGAGATCGAGTTGCTCTTCTTGTGCGCGGGCCGCTTGGTCGCCGAGCGGATCGAACTGGCGGCACTGCTTGGCCCCGAGTCCGGAGCTGCCGTGACACCCGGCGTGCGCGCAGCGACGGGGATCGTGACCGGAGGCGGGGGCGGGGCGCGGTTGCTCTTGATGCTCGAGAAGCTCGAGGTGCTGAGCGGGCGCGCACTCTGGTCCTCGACGCGATCCAGACTGCGGCGGCGCACAGCCGTCGCAATATCAACTGAGCCCAGGCCAAGACCAAGCCCCGATGGCGCAGGAGGAGCCGCGAACGCCTTGTCCTCGGACTGGTGCGGCGCCTCATCCTCGGAGTCAGACCGTGCGTACGCCAGCATGGTGCTGATGGGCCGATCCGAGTCGCGCCGGCTTGACTCACGCCGGCTGCTGTCGACAGCCGAGTCGTATCTCGTGGAGCTGCGCACCGAGTCGAATCTGCTCGAGTCGCGCCCCGAGTCGCGCCGCTCTGCCAAGCTGCTGCGCGCCGAGAAGAACGCGCCCGAGCCCGAGCCGACTCTAGAGCCGGGACTCATGGGGCTGATGGGCTCGCCGCTGATCCGAGGCGACGTGATTGGGCTGGCGACAAGCGGCGACGACATCATCGAGCTCGGCCCGCTGTCGTTTATGGCGAGCGATGCCTCGCGCACAGCGGCCGGCACTGGGGGCAGAGGAGGCTGGTTGAAGCCGCTCGAGCTCGGGTCGGGTGACGTTCCGGCGCTTGTTGCGGAGAGCCCTCGACGCGGTGGGCGTATCGGGGTCTTCGAGGACAGCGGCGGGACATTTGGGACCGGGGGGAGGGGGCCGTCGGGGACGGGAGATGGGGGAGGTAGTGGGCGGCCGCCGTGGCCCGATGCCAGGCGCTGCCGCGACCGCTGCGGGATGGGAGGAGAGCCGATTCCCACAGGTGGGGAGCCGACGGCCGAGGAGGGGGCGAGCGGCATGCCAGCGGGGTTCGGGAGAGGGTTGGGGATGCTGGGAACCGCAGGAGGTGGATGGTCGGGGACTGGTAGTGGAACGGGCATGAAGTGGCCGTATCTACTCCCAGAGGATCCGCGCCGAGAGTGCGGCGAGTGGATGAGCGGGCTGCTCGCGGGCGAGTGGGGAACAGAGGCGACGCGCAGAGGTTCGGGCTCTCCTCGCATCGGCTCGCGTGACGCCCTGCGCAGCTCGTGTGGGAGGGGAGGCACAGGTGGGGCGTCGCCCATCGACATGCGGCCCAGCATGCTGGGCGAGAACGATGGGTCGCTCCCGCGCCGTGAGGAGCGGCGCGAGTCCGAGGTCACCGATGTCGGGACGCTCGCGTCGCGCGAGGGTGGCCGTCCTCCCCAGTACCCCGAGTCGCGGGAGAGGGGGCGGGTCGAGCTCGCCTCAGAGCCTTGCCGGCCAGACGAGTTGGACACGCTCCGCTGCCGCGGCGAGTCGGAGAAGTTGGACAGCGCCGACGACGACGGGGAGCGGAAGCTCGCGTTCGGGCTCGACAGCATCGGGCTCGACGTCTGCGGGCTTGTAGCGGTGCGGACGCCGAGGGCGGTCGCTGCGGCAGCCGCGAGGCCGCCTGCGGCCGGGAAGGCTGTCCCTCGCGCTGGCTCGGCGGGCGCTGGTCCGTCCCTCGGCGCTGTGTCGAGTGCGGATGGCTGCGCCCGAGCCGCCTTCAAGCCTTGGTACATTTGCTGGGGTGCGTTGGGGTCGACAGGCGCCTTGGGCGTCACGGGCGTGATCGGCGTGGTGGGAGTGGGAGGAATGCCGGGTGCGGGGTGTGCGTGCGCGTGCGACATCATGCTCGGTAGGGACTGGGCGGAAGGGATCGACGGCGAGGTCGGCTGCGAGTGCGACTGGGGCGCCGGCGTCGTCTTCTCTATCCCGCTCGATGGTGGTGGAGACGCGGAGCGCTTGCGCGGGCGCTGGGGAACGGGGGCGGCGACGACCGACGACGTCGTGGCCGGCTGCACGGCTGCGCGCGGGGTGGTGGGGTCATCGGGGAGGTCGGGGAGCTCGCGCTCACGCGGATATGTGTGGGAACTCCCACTCCCGCGAGGGGTGGGGTCGGCGCTGGAGCTCGCGCCAGGCGTCGATCCGGAGCTCGAGGACCCCGCGGGCGCGGCGGAGAGGGGGTGGTGGGGAGAAGCGACGGGTGGGCCTGGAGATTTTGATGGGGGTGGTGGGGCGGGGGAGGAGGGGGTGGATGAGAGCGCGGACGCGGGCTGGCTCGAGGGCGCCGTCGTGAAAGCCGATGCGGATGGCGTCGCGTCTCCCTCGGTCTCGACCACGTCGTCGAAGGGCATGCCGAGCCGCTCGGCGATGAGCTTATCGGTGAGCTCAGCGGCGGTCGGGAGCGTCGCGAGCGCGAGGTAGTCGGGAAAGATGGCGGCGAACGCGCGCGCATGCACGATCGCCTTGGCTCGCTTGACGCCGCTGCTGTTAGCTCACATTCCTTCTGAGCCGCTCCAGGGTGCGGGGCCGAGACCACGGCCGTACCCAGGGAGCGCACAGACTCACCCAACACCGCTGAGCACGAGCACGACGAGGCCCTTGTCGCGCACGAGCACATACGCGAACGAGACGTCCTGCGCGGCCTCGATCGCGTCGCGCAGCCCCGGGAACCGGGGGCTTTGGCCCGTCGCGCGCAGCACGATGGCCGTCGTGCCGGGCGCGTACGATGCCACGAGCCTGGTGTGAGCGGATGCTGATGCGGAGGGATCTGGGGTTCGAGAACCAGAAGCAGGGATGGAACGGCTGCGGGGCTGGTTCCATGACGCCCGAGCGCCCCGCACGGGGGCGGGTGTTGGCGCGGGTTGTCCAGCGCCCGGCGAGTCGACGCGGCGTGGAGAGCGCGGGTGACAACGACGGCAGCGAGGGTAGGGGTAGCAGTCTCATCAGGCTGTGGTCGCGACGGCGCCGATGCCTCGCCTTCCGACTCCCAGCTCTTGCCGCCGCGTCCACCTAGCCACGGGGCAGACGCGGCGCCGAGCGCACCACCTCGGCGTGCTTGGCTGCACTTGTCGGCGCACCGGGATGCACCACCCGGAGGCGGGCAGCGCGACAATCGACGCCGCGACCGAAAACAGGACCAGGCACCTACCATGACGCGGGGTCGGAGGGGTCGTGGAGCGCGGCGGCGGCGGCAGCGAGGGCGGGATCGGAG
>JAMALN010000110.1:0-60929 GCA_023630115.1 Cutaneotrichosporon sp. PK4640
CCGTCGTGCTCGTCATACCGGTCGACGAGCGTGCCCATCTGGTAGTTCCACAGCTGGATCGTGCCATTGTGCAGCGACGCCGCGAGGAGTGGTGTCTTAGGGTCTGGGGTTAGCGAGCTGGTGCTCATCCGCCGCGCGCCGCGGCGTCGTGCATCGCGCCTACTCACGGAAGGCGATCCCCTTGACGCGCGGGCTTTTGCTCTCAAACTAATGTCAGCGTGCGTTTCACTCGGGGCGGCGTGTCACAGCACGGCACGCGGATACCGGAGATGGCTCCGGCTGCCACGTTCGCGGCGTACCTTGGTGAGCATCTGCATCTTGGCGGCCGCTCCTTTTGGGAGATTAGAGTCGAGCGGAGCTAGAGGTGCACGGGCGATGCGTAGGGGGAGTAGAGAGGGAGAGGGGGAGGGCGATGTGGAGAGTCGCGAGTGGGATGGGTATGCTGATGTCGGTGAACTGGGGATTGAGGGGGGGTGAGGTTGAATGTCGACGTGACGGGGCAGCGCGCTGGAGCCAGCAGACTCGGGATCAAATCCACGTGGATCTTTCACCGTCGCACTGTGCATTGTGGCGCCCCTCCACGTCCACCCTGAACATTCAACTCACTCGCACTGCTCTGTCCTCGTAACAAGAAAACATTGGCGTGTCTATGCATATATCAGCTACAGAATAAGCCTACAGCTCGTCCTTGGCCGACTTTGCCTTGGCCTCCTCGGCCTGCTTGTCAACCTTGGAGAGAAGAGGAGACCCAGCCGCGGCCTTCTTCTCCTTCTCCTTGATGTCGAGAATCGAGCCCTTGGCACCCGCCTTCTTGTCCTCGGGCTTCTTGGCCGCGGCACGCTGCGCCCCCTTCGCCTCCTCGTCGACCGCCTCGCGCGCAGTGATACGATCCAGAGCCTGCTTGCGGAGGTACTCCTGGCGGCTCTTCCAGCCGGCGTACGAGTCGGTGAAGTCGGTGATGAGCTCGGCAGCGCCAGCCTGCGCCTTCTGGATGACGTCCTTGAGGTTCTTCGAAGGGTTCTTCTCGGGCGCCTCGGCGAGCTTGGACTTCCAGGTGGCCACGTCCTTCTTCAGCGACTTGTACGCCGTCCAGTCCTTGGCCGTGACACCCTCGATCATGCCCATGCGCTTGCCGAGGGCAGCGTAGTCGTCGCCCAGAACGCGCTCGATCTCGGCCTGGGCATTCTCGACAACAGGCTGGGTCTTCTCGTAGATGTGGTTCTTCTTGGTCTTGACGCCGTTGGTGACCTGCTCGAGAATCTTGAGGACCTTGGCGTCGGACATGCGCTGGCTCTCCTCAACTTGGTCGCGGGTGAGGCTGCGCGAGTTGGAGTAGAGACGGTCGAGACCGCCCATCATACGGCCAATCTCGCGCTCGAGGTTCTCGTCGCCAATCTTCTTCATGTCCGGAAGGAGGTCAAGGAAGTGCTCGGCCTGCTTAACAGTCTGCCGTTAGCTCCGGTCATCACACCTAGCCTCACCTCAGACTGGACCTTGGCGTACAGGGCCTTGCCCTGAAAGTCGACCTTCTTCTTGAGCTTCTGGATCTGGGTGCGGGCATCGGCGAGGTGGTCCTTGGCGGCCTCTGCCCCAGTCGTCGAGTCGCAGGCAGCAGAGCCAGTGGCAGTGCCGCTAAGCGAGGTCTCGACGGTGGCGGTTCCAGCGACAGAGGCGTCGTCCGTGGGAGCGACGAAGGCCTGGCGCGTGAGGTCGTCGGTGTTGGACGCGGCGGCGCGCGACGCCTCGGCCCTCTTGAAAGCAGCCTTGGCGTTGGCGGCAATCTCGGCGTCGATGGCAGCCTGCTCTGCGGCCGCCTCCTCAGCCTTCTTCTTGGCCGCAGCCTCCTTCTCCTCTGCGGCCTTCTGCGCCTCGGCACGCTTGGCCTCGGCAACACGCTTAGCCTCGGCAGCCTTGTCCTCAGCAGCCTTCTTGGCAGCAGCGGCCTTCTCCTCGGCAGCGCGCTTGGCCTCGGCAGCCTTCTTCTCGACGTCGGCGGCAGCCTTCTTCACGCCCTCCTTGACGTCCTGGGCGGCCTTCTTGGGCGCCTCGAAGACGGTTTGGCCGCCGCGCTGACCGACAGTCGAGCCGGCAGCCGGGACAAACTCAGAGACGAACGACCAGAAAGTGCGGGGCTTGTCCTGGGGCGGGAAGACCGAGGACACGGCAGGCTGAATGAAGGGGACGTACACCTGCTTGTTGAAGGTGGCGCAGACGGGAGCAAGAACCTCATGGGCCTTGGCGAGGTACGGGTCGCAGTGCACGGCCAGGTGCTTTGCGTAGAACTTGGCCCACTCGGCCTTGATGAGGGTCCAAGTGCTGCAGGCCTGCTTGCCAGCGTAGTTGAGGCCCTGGATAGTGCGGGGGATCACGGTCTGGTGGGTGTGCCGCTTGCCCTCGTTGTACGCCCAGATCGCGTGCGGCTTCGAGTACTGGTACGCACGAGCGCCCTGCTTCTGGCTGTAGAGGAAAGCGTTGTGCGCCTGCTTGCCGGCCTGCTTGGTCGTGGGGTGGCCAGCAACCTGGTTGAAGGTGGCCTTGGTGCTCTTGATCGCGGCGCAGCCGTGCTTCTTGGCGACATTGACATGAGGAGCGAGGTGGGTCTTGTAGAGGGCACAGAGACGCATCCTGAGCGGGGCAGTCGCCTCGGTGAACTTGGCCTTGACGTAGGGGACGTGCGGCGCAACGTACGTGCGGTGAACGATTCTGGCACCGCGGCACGTGCGGTCAACAACCGGCTTGACAGGACCGTTCCAGATCTTGAGGGTGTGGGCCTTGGCCTTCTGGTAAGTCGGCTCGAGAGTGTGCTGGTAGAACGGCGTCGAGGCGACCTTGACCTTTGCGTCTTCGATGGCAGGGTAGACGTAGGGGACGAGGACCTCGTCATAGTAAACATTGGCCGGGTAGCAGAGCGTCTTGTGGAGGCTCGACTCGGCGGGCTGGACCCTCAGGCCAAGAGTGCCGAGGGCCATGGAAGAGAAAGTGGAGGGCTGGGTAGAAGGGGGAGGACACAAGACAGTCGAGAAGAGCGAGGCAAAGATGAGGACGGGCAGAAGGGTGATAATGCCCCACAGCGACCAGCCGCTGCGCCTTTTGCGCTTGACCTTGACCATCTGAAGCTGCCTGTTAGCTGTGCTCCACGCCGTGCGAGCGACTCACCTGGCCCTCTGGAATGTTGGTCGTCCTCTGAATCACAGGGGCGGAAGCAGCAGGCGGCTTGTAGGCGTCCTGCTGAGCGGAAGGGGCAGACTTTCTCCGCGCCTTGTCCTTGTCGGCGCTGGATACGGTGGGTCCATCCTGCTTGTAAGTGGTCGTCCGAGGCGAGCACGGAGATACCTACGTAGAACCTGGCGGTCTGCTGGGGGATGTTTCCGGCGGGACGCGGGGGAGCAGACCCCCTAGGTTTTGGTTTGGCCATGGTGAAGAAGGGGGAGGTGGAAGGTGAAGAAGTGTGGGTTGGACGGGAAAGTAAGATGTGGATGGAGAAAGGGTAAAGAGCGTGTGAGATGGAGATGAGATAGGAAGAGAGAGATGAGGAGTGAGAAGAGGTGAGAGATGAGAAGCGAACGAGACCGAGGACGACAAGGAGAGATGACGCTCGTCACCTGGTGATCGGGGGGGTGTGCAACGTCACACCCATCCACCCACCCAACCAATCCAGCGGAACCAATTCCAGGCAACTTGGGAAGGGATGCTCCTCACGTGATCGGCCTCACCCCGACATCCCTCTCCAACATTCGCCGCCCAACTGTCCTTGACAACATTCACTCACCCATCACTCTCTCACATTCTTCCCCATCAGCCACCCCTCATCATGGAAGGCCTTCTCGCAGAAATTAACAGCAAGAAGAAGGACATCGCCTCGGGCGACAAGTACCTCCGCCGCGGTGACGCCCAGCGCGTAAGGGAGGAGGAGGAGGCGCGGAGGAAGGACGAGGCTCGCAAGCGCAAGGCCGAGGAGGCCGACGCCGCGTCCCAGGAGCGCGCGTCCAAGCTGCGCAAGGAGGTGAGTTGCTAGCTAAGGTGTTACTGTGTCAGAGCTAAAGACAGGCGGACGCTGCGCGTAACGCATCCCTCTCGCGTCTACGCGAGTCGCGGAAACCGACACCAGCATCGGGCGCCGGCTCACCAGCACCCGAGGAGGAGAAGGAGCGCTACAACCTTCCCCCAGAGGAGTGTATCCGGCGTCTGCGGTCGCACGGTGAGCCGATCCGGCTGTTCGGCGAGACGGACCGCGACCGCCGGCTGCGCCTGCGCGCCATCGAGCTCGAGGAGGAGCGCGGGGACAAGAAGAAGTCGCGGCAGGACGACTTCAAGCGCGCCGTGGCGGAGCGTGAGCGCGAGGAGGCGGAGCGGCGCGCGCGCGGCGAGGTCGTCAAGGAGGACAAGAACATCGAGAAGATGAAGAAGTACACGGACGGCGGGCCGCTCGACCTCGGCCTCATCAAGACCGACTTCAAGGCGCTGCATCCGCTCATCTACTGGTACTTTAAGGCGCTGCTCAAGGAGTGGGAGGAGTACCTCGAGGCGCGGCCTGGTGAGTAGCTAACGGACGTAGATGGAGCTAACCGCAGATGACGCCAAGCGGACAGCGCAGGGCAAGCTCGCCAACGCGAACCACGCACAGAGTGCGCAGAACCTCAAGCCCCTGTTCCGTGGACTGAAGAACCGCGATCTCCCAGAAGACGTCGTGCGCCACCTCGCGGAGGTGGTCCACTTCTGCCAGTGCCGGCTGTACTCGAAGGCGCAGGACGCCTACCTCCGCCTCTCGATTGGCAACGCGGCGTGGCCGATCGGTGTCGTCTCCGTCGGTATCCACGAGCGCTCGAACCAGGGCAAGATCTCGGACAACGTCGCGCACGTCCTCAACGACGAGGTCTCGCGCAAGTACATCCAGGCCGTGAAACGGTGAGTGTTTCGAGGGCTCCTCTTGCTCAGATTCCGAACGGTCGACGTATCTGACACCAGCCTCATGACCTTTTGCCAGACGGTGCGCCCGCCAGACTCCATTGCGCAGATGATGGGATAGTTGTTGTATGCATTATCGTGTATCATGTACAGAATGTCCTGATGCCCGAGTCAAGGCCCCCGAATCTGCGGACTACCGATTGGCAGGACGCATGGGGGGCCTCCGGCTTATATCAAGGCCAGGTTATTCTTCCCCCCGGCCGGGTACCGCCAGCTAGAGAGCAAGCAGGGGCCAGTGCATGAAGCACCGGCAGGTCGGGGGGTGTTGCGGAGGAAAGGGGAGGAGGGGAGAGTGGAGGGAGAGAGGGGAGGGGTCAGTAGCTCAGCTGTCGCAGAGCTGGGAGGGACGGTGGTCGAATGAATGTCATGGCAGCGCCATTTCAGTCCTCCTCGCGCGTTGGAGACTGGGGAGATAGTAGGAGAAGGAGTACAAGAGTGGGTGAAAGGAAAAAGTTGGGTGAAAGAAACCAGCCTGGTTGACCCGTGTCTCTGGCTGGGAGCGGGACCAATTTGACTCACGCCCACTTCCGCCCCACTCCCAAAATTAGGCTGCTGCACCCGAATATCATTAGCCTGGAGTAGGCCATTAGGTTTGTCGGCTTACAATGCCCCTCAACGAAGTCCAGGCTGCCACACCAACATGGGCTCTACAGCTATGCTGACAACTGCACTGCGAGCACGGAACGAGTCGCAAATGCCTCTGCAATATCTCTCAGTGCTCAAACCTGCCAAGGTGGTTGACAGCCGCTGCAGTAGACACTACCATGGTTTGCGCCATCGATCGCTTGCTCGCGTCCACCTGCAACACCCATCTGGAGGGGCCATTGAACCGGCAACCACGTCCACTCGCCGACGGCGTTGGGTACTAGACCTGCGCAGTCGGTTGACGGCACTCTCTGGGCCAAGGTGGCCGACGAAGACAAGAGATTGACCTTTGAAAGAGCTTGAGGTCCAGGTGCCTGAGGTGCCGGCGGTGGAACGAGTCCTTCGCTCTGGAAAGGGGAAAGATAACGCAGTCGAGGAGGCGGGTACGTGCTCCAGGGCCTGGCAGCGGCGAGGTCGTACGTCACTCCGACGCGCCACTCGAAGGCCGGGCAGCAGGGGAAGCGCCTGCAGTCGGGGTGTTCGCGGGCGAAGGCGTTGCGATGTTCGTCAACGCAGACCGGAGTGGTGGGCTTGCAGCTGTTCGAACTTGTCCAGCACGGCGAAGAAGAAGCAGCGCGTGGTGCAGATGCCGTCCCACTTTCCCCGGTGCCAAGCGGCTGTTCACGCCTGGCTGGCACAACGCGCCGAAACCGCCAGGAGCAGCTGAAACGGGCAGATGTGTCTCTTGTCTCACCGTGTCCGGCAGATAACCTTGACCACATCATCTCCGGTGGCTGGGCCTCAGCACAACCGCAGTCCTGGGCGGATCGACGCGCAGCCTCTTCCCGGAACGGAATGTTGTAACAGAATGGAGGTGTTGATGGTGGTCGGAGTCGGGTGGTCAGTCGGACACAGATTGGCGTATTTGTGGGTCCCAGTCAATTGATACTCCACCAGTTGACTTGCAGTAGCTGGCTCTTCGAACTGCAGAACATGAGTACAACTCAGCAGATCAGCGGGTAATGCAACAAAGCGAGGAGGTATTCATGGGAGCAGGCCGAGAAGAATCGGCGATCGGCGTCGGCAACATCCGCTTTCCGCACCTGCGGCGTCCAAGATGATCAGCCAGGCGGATTGTATTGGCCGCATGTGTTGCGTCTCACGCGATTAGATGAAGCGAGTCACCCCACCCAGCCCCCTGTCTGCAGGCTTACTCACGATCGCGCGTGCATGCCAGCGCTGGGCAGTTGAGCGCGGGGAGAGGGTTCTGGGTGGAGATAACTGCTCGGATGTAGGGATGTGGGTGGGCAACGGGCGCCCGGGTGAAGCAAGAATTAGCCGGTGCCCCGTGCGGGGCATGTGGTTCGTCATGTCGGTTCATCCGTTCTCATTCCTGCCTGGTGACTGACAGTCGACGTTGACAACTCTTAAAGCGCTCACAGCTCTCTCTGTCGCTCTACTCTCCCCTCCAAAACCCCCCACCCACACCCACACTCACCCTCTTACCCCACAGAATGGTCAACCTCCAGGGCAAGCGCGCACTCATCACCGGCGGGACCCGCGGCGTCGGCGCCCTCGTGGCGGGCCTCCTCGCCCAGCGCGGCGTCCGCCTCGCCCTCAACTACGCGAGCAACAAGGAGCGCGCCGAGGGCACGCTCAAGGGGCTCGCGGGCGAGGGACACGCGATCGTCAAGGGCGACGCGTTTACGCGCGAGGGCATTGCCGAGATCGTCAAGGGTGCCAAGGAGGCGCTGGGCGGCATCGACATTGTCGTCTCCAACGCCGGGTGGACGGCCTTCTCGGCCAACTTCAACGACATCAGTGGGTCCCCGGACTCGCGCCCGCCTGCTCACACCAGACGCCATCTCGGACGCCGACTGGATGCAGTGCTACAACGCCAACGTCATGTCGCACCTCTGGCTCATGCAGGCCGTGCAGGACGAGCTCAAGGCCAACCACGGCAGCTTTGTCGTCTCGGCGTCGGCGGCGGGCCTCAAGCCCTCCGGGTCATCCATGGTGCGTCGCGCCTCGGTCCCATCCAGAAAACTGACAACAGGCGTACTCGGTCTCCAAGGCCGCCACCATCCACCTCACCAAGTCGCTTGCGGTGGCGTCTGCGCCAGAAGTGCGCGTCAACGCCGTCGCGGCGGGCCTCATGCTCACCGAGTGGAGCCAGGGCTTCACCGAGGAGAAGCTCAAGAAGGTCCGCGAGCGCAACGTCCTCAAGAAGATTACGGACGTCGAGGATGTCGCCCTCCAGTACGTCTCGCTGATCGAGAACGGGTCTATGACTGTGAGTACGAGCAGAACGCAGAACACGATGGGCAAGGCTGACTCCCAGGGCCAGGTCATCCAGGTCAACTCGTCCATGTAATTCGCTGTATATGCTATGGTTGTTCGGCTCGATTGAGAGCGCAGACAACGGCGGAGTGCGAGAGCGTGTGGCTGAGACGACTGACCTCGCGGACCGCAGCGCGGCGGATCATCGAGATCGCTCCATGCCAGCGCGGAGACACCAGTATCGACGTGTGTATCTCACAGATCTAACGGGTTGCTGCCCGCCCTCTCCGCCATCTGCGCCCTCCCCAGCAGGTCTGCGCAATCCCCCTCACGCGTAAACAGCGCCCACTCCTCCTCTCCCACCTCTGCGCGGAACGTCTCCGCGTCGACAAACCGAACGCCCAGGGCCGTGAAGCGCTCCCGCGCCCCCTCCGCCTCAACACGGCTCTCGAGGAGGTCGAACCCGACGACGGTGACTGCGCCAAGAGCCGGGATCATGCCCTCTAGATCGAGAATGAGGCTGACATCCTGCGCGAAGCGTTTCTTCATCATCGACTGCGGCCCATGCACCGCCGGGGTGAAGATGAGCGTGGTCGCCTTGAGGTCCGGCAGATTGGGGGTGTTGTTAACCGTCGGAGGCACTCCGCCCTCGGGAGGGACGGCAAAGTGCACGATCAGGTGCTCGACGCCGGGAGGCTCCTCGCGCGCCAGGGAGGTGTACGTCGGCTGCTGGCCCAGGTGGCAGAAGGTGACCATGCGGCGGGCCCTGGGGAGCAGTGTCGCTGCCCACGACGCCTTGGGCCTCCCGTTTTCGCCGGGCACGCACCCGAACACCATGGTCTGAGGGCCGCTGAGGTGCTCCCGGACACTGTACCCCTCCAACTGCAGCTGGAGATACGCGTACGCCCGCAGGGTGTCCAGCTGGAGACCCGGGGCGAGCTCCGTGAGGACGGGCTGGCGCACTGTGCCGCGCAGATCGAGCGTGCGGACCGTCGAGACATCTAGCTCGGGGAGGGCGACGGGGTGGTCTGCGTCCAGGTCGCCTGTTCTGCTGTTAGCGGGCCCCAGCCACCACGCACGCATACTGGACGCGGTCGTACGCGTACACCTTGCTGCCGTTGTGCAGGACTGTCGTGAATGTGCGTGTGGGGAACCGCGCCCACTCCTGCCCGTCGAGGATGAGGTGGGCAGGGAGGTGAGCGCGCATCTCGGCTTCGGGCAGTCTCATGGGTGGTGAGGTTGTGGACTGACTCGTACCGAGTTAAATGGGCTATAAGCTTCAGTTGCTTGCGTGGTGCCAAGACTTGGGTCTAGTCACGAGATCGCGTTGCCTTGATACCACCCGCGAACCAACCCTGGAACAGCGGTGCTGTTGCATCAGCGCTCTTCAGGCTGCCTGTCCAGTTGGCATCATCGTGGCAAGGGAATGCAGTAATGCTATACATGCTGTCCATCGTGGTTTCCGGACGCCCCCAGAGCCAGAGAAGCACTACGATGCAGACTTCCCGACCCACCCCCACTTCCTGGAGAACTCCCGTTCGTGCTCACTCTTCAACATCCCCTCCTCCCCCTCGCGGGTGAACAGGGCCCACTCCTCCTGGCCCACGTGCGCGCGATACGCTGACGTGTCCACGTACGTCACGCCTGTCAGCTTGTCCTTCGCGCCGTCGATCCGGCGCTCAACGAGGTCGAACCCAACGACTGTGACGGGCACACCGAGGGCCTCCACGAGAACTTGGAGGTCGCCGAGCGGGTCGGTCTCCTTGGGTGTCTTGGGGATGCGCCATGGCCGCTCGGCGGGGGTGAAGATGATTGTAGCGCGCTTGAGCTCTGGCAACGGCGTGAAGTCGCGACTGAAGCCGGCGAGCGGGGCCTCAGGTTCGTTCGGGACGGCAAGGTGCACAACGAGGTGCTCGACGCCTGGGGGCGCAACGGAAAGCGGGCTGATGGGGATGCTGAACCCCCACTGGTCGTACTGGCCGAGGTGGCTGAAGACGACGAGGCGACGTGCCCGTGGCAGGCGGAGCTCCGGTGGGGGGAGGCGTTGGCGCTCGGTGCCGCGGCCCTCGGTGTAGTTCTGGGAGTAGAACGAGGTGAAGCGGTCGCTGAAATGAATCTCACCAGGGTGCTGCACCACTAGGTACGCATAGACGCGAAGCGTGTCCAGGGAGGTGAGCAGGGCGGCGATGGCGTGGAAGACGACCAGCCGCCCCTCGCCGCGCACGTCCAGCACGCGCGTGCGCGACACATCCATGTCCGGGAGCGCAAACTGCGCGTCTGGGTCCGAGTCGGAATGAAAGACGCTGGCGTTACCACAGCTAGATGATGGGGGCGCACCGGTAGTCACAACGGTTGTAGAAGTAGGATCGCAGCCCGTCGTGCAGGAGGCTGATGGAGCACCGCCGGGGAAAGTCCGAGTACAGCTCGCCGTCGAAGATGAGGTGTGTCGATCGGATCGCGTTGACGCGCTTCCGCCAGTGCTTTGACGTGCACTTGAAGACGGCCTGCTCGGGCGTCGCAGCGCAGCGCACAATGGTGTCCACCACAGTCGGGTGGGAGGTCTCGTCGAACCAGGGCATGATGTCGTCGAGGTTGGGCGGCGGCGTGCGGCGGCGCGCTGGCGGAGAGGCTGGAGAGGACGTCTGGGACCCTAGGGAGAAGAGAGACATGGTGTGAGAAGAGTGTGATGTCGAGATTCAATAGCGACGAGGGACGACGTTTAAATACGGGTTGTTAATTGTTAAGCTCATTATCCTTGCACAGCCCCCAATCCGCGACAGGATCCGGCAATCGTTCCGCCGGGTTCAATCAACACTACTCTCACCATCACAGCCAGCCGAATGCAATTGAGGGGCAGGAGGTGGTGCGCCGCAGTCCCCTCCGGCACAATGATGTGGTGAGGGTCACACACCCGTCGTGCCAACAGTTGGTGCAACATCACATCTACATACAACGAGGGGCAGTGTACACAGCAGTTGCGGAGTACTGCGCCGCAAGGAGTCGGACTGGGACTGCGGAGCGCCTGCATCCCACGCACAAAGCAGACAGGTGAAACTCTGGGGAGAGGAGTTGCTGGATGAGGCTTTTCCAATTGCATGAACCTTGACGACGACGCAGAGTCGGTCGACGAAGACGACGACGACGACACTGACCTGGGTCATCGTAGCGTGACAAGGGCGATGCTTCCGAGGCCGAGGTCGAGGTCTAGGCCCTGCGAGGCGCGCTGGGCGGCCCGCACACTCTGCCGTCGTCGTTGGTCCAGACAACGTCCGCAGGCGCATCAGGGTCGCGCATGATGATCTTTAGAGAGGGCGCTTGGGCGGGTCGGGACCGGGAAGGAGACGCTCGGTGAACTCGGGGTCGAAGCCGTCATGGGTGGGGGCCGGGCCAAAGCCGCGTTGGACCGGCTTCCACTGCGAGTTGAGCGAAGGGCGGGCAAACTCTCGGGCAGTCTCCAGAGACGATGTGATCGCTTCCAGGCCCTTCAAGTCGTTCGGAAAGCTCTCCGGGCATGACTTGTGGGAGTTTGGCTGGCTGTGGTTGGTGTCAATTGAGAGCGATACCGCAGCAACAACCACTCTGTCCCGCCCGCGCTGCCCATCGCTTTGTCCAGCACAGCTGTGCTTTGTGTCATTCTCACTCGTACAACTTTACATTCACCTCATGCTAACGTTCACTCATAGTCCAAGATCTACGCAGCGGGGTCGACTGCGCCACTGGTGTCAGCTTGTGCCTCACCTGCGCCGTGGGTCTGAGCACCCGCCTACACTCACATAACGCCACAAGCGAGACGGCCACCCGCGTTGCCGGTCTGGAGGGAAAGCTCGTGGCCGCCGCGGCCAAGGTCGTCGGTGCCGACGTGGATGCTGGGGTCAGCGGCACACTTTGCCACAACTCACTTGATGGCACGGCCCATGATCGAGTATCGACCGCACAGGCTCATGCGGCGGTCGACGTGGTTGACGTTGATGACACCGTCGGCGCCGGCCTCAAAGTTGCCCATGTCTCCCAGGTGGCGGTTGCGGTCGGTCGGCGCGCCATGGTTGCGGTTCAGCGGGTTCCAGTGCATGCCGGTGCTGTTGCACCCCTGGCTCAGGTCGCCGAACTGGTGCACGTGCATGCCGTGCTGGCCCGGGGAGGCGCCGGTGATCTGGGGTCAGGGGGAAGGCTGTGGGAGACTCACAGTCCCGGTGAGCGTCACGACGTCGGACCACGCGCGCTGGAAGAAGATGAGCTCGCCGCTCACGCCGGCCGCGCTGTTGCCGATGAGGACCTTGGCCTTGCGGTCGCTCGAGCAGAGGTTGCCCCAGTCGGCGAAGGCGGCGGGCACGAGGGCGAGGAGGGCGATCTTGGAGAAGAGCATGTTGGTGTCGGAGTTGTCGAGTCGGTGCTGTCGAGGTCGAAGAGTCGCCGGGAGAAAGTCGTATGGGGAGGATATGCCTCAGCGCCCACCTCTTTATGGCGCAACGCTACATCGTCATTGTCGCCCGCGTTGGGAATCCCACGCCCATGTTTGCTCACTGCCGTCGTGCCATACTCCTTCCCGCCTCAGAACAGCCAGCACCGCGCGCTAACGATGCCAGCATCGGTCCCGTGCTTCGTTCAGAACACCAGGCGGAAGGGGCAGGAACAAACGCGACCTGGCTCAAACACGCTTCTCGCTGCGGAACAGAGCTTATCTGCGTCCGGCGCGTAGGTGCCAATGCAGAGGGTTGCGCGATCTGGCGTCGCTATGCTGGAATGGTGTTGATGGCTGGCATCCGCGGTCCTGAAACGCGGCTCGAGGCGCCAAACCGATCCCCGCGTCGAGGCACGGCCGCACCGCGCTGTGGGATTCCGTGAACCATGACGAGCCACAACCACTCGTGACTGCCCCAGCTGCCTGACTTCATGAGAGTCTCAGGCCCATCCCACTCCCGTCTCTCTTCCCGCTGCAAAAGTAATCACCCACGTTCTGGCCGGGCCCGGGACATTCGGTGCGGAGGAGCTCCTGTGACGTCGGTCACCTGCTCCTCCGCGAAGCGCTCTCCGCTTCAGTCATGTTGATGCCGGAAGTTGAGTAGAGTTGCGGAGGTGGCTTACGAGATCTCCGTCGCCGATGTACCTCGTACGAGAGCACTTGAATAGACAGTCATCTCGAACATGTCGAGGCACACACGCGCATCCGACAGTGGGGAGTTTGACGCGCACCTGCGAGCCTTCCTGCTCTCACGGGTGCAACACGGCAGCTAGGAACGTGCCTACCTGGCGAAGCCCGAGCCGGTGTGAATGTGGGGCCTGGGGGTCTGTCGGACGCTTCATGTGAGGCTGGAGAGTGAGATGCTTGATGATGACAATGCATACTTGAACACAACACCGTGATATGATACAGTCGCGGTTACAACAGACTCAGCGCCTTGTCAGCCACCTCGCCTATGTTCATGGACTCGCGGCGCTGCCCGCCGCCGCGGAGGAGCCTCTCGGTGCCCTCTGCAAACTTGGTGTACGCATCCTCGCCGAGGAATCCCGTGAGCGCGCCGCAGTGCAGCCCACCCTCCTCGGCGTCGACCTCAACGCGCACTCCGTCGCCACGCATCGTGTCGGCGAGCGCGATCGCCTCGTCGTACATCCCCTCGCCTGTGCCGACTTGGATGAACACGCGCGTGCCCACCTCCTTCTTCTCGCGCTCGCCCCCCATGCGCTTCCACGTCCCGGCGGGCGCCATGGCGGGCGAGAGGAGCGCCCCGCGGATCGCGCTTGGCGTGTAGTGCCGCGCGACGCTGGCGACGACCGCCTTGCCCGCGTTCAGAGACAGGTAGTCGACGTAGCTGTTGTGCCAGATCGAGGGGTGGCTGAACGTCATGTCGCACCATGGCGAGCTGAGCGCCACTCCGCGAGGCAGAGGCTGTCCCGTCTTGGAGAGCGTCTGCATCACAGCCAGCACGAGGTTGCCGCCCGCGCTATCCCCGGCTAAGACGATGTCGCGTGCCGCGTATCCGAGCTCGTGCGTCGCATAGTGGTACGCGGAGAGGGCGTCGAGCAGAGGTGCCGGGAACGCCGTAGCCTCTGTCACGCACTTCCGGTACTGCACCGAGAGGATGGGTGTGCGCGTGTCACGGGCGAGTTTGGGGCTCAGCGGCGTCCACAGGGGATGTCCGCGGATATAGCCTCTGCACGATGTCAGCTGCGCCCAGCGTTGGCCCAGCGTTGGACTGTGAGATGGTGACGTACCCGCCGTGGCAGTGAATGATGAGCTGGCTCCTGTTCACGTCGTCCTTCTCGTTCTTAGCGATCGGAGTGAGCATGAAGCCGGGTCGTGTGGCCGCCTCAACCGGCGCGGGCAATTCAACAGCCTCGATTGGCGCCCAGCCCTTCGGCGCAGGGGGCACCGAGATGACCTCGCACTTGACGTCGTCCCAGATGCCCTTCGGGAACGGCAAGATCGGCTTGAACGTAATGGAAGCAGCCTCTTCTTCCGAATAACACGCCTCGAGGATGGGCGCAATCGACGACCGGTTGCGCAAGAGGTGGGCAATGAGCCAGATCTTGAGCGGCTGCTGGGGGCGGTACAGCGCGTGCTGCACGACAGCATACGGCAGCGTGGGGAGCACGGCGAGCGTGGCGGCCTGGGTGATGAGGTTCGCGATCCAGCGCGGTATGCCATTCGGCGCTGGCGCCGGCGAGGTGCGCAGGAGCGTCGTGGCGGCGGCCGTCGCGGCCTGCGCGACGCTCGCGACCGTCGTTATCGGCGACACTTGGGGTGCCATGCGTGCCAGAGTCAAGTCTCGAGAAGTGCGATGAAAGTTGCGCGTTCGCAAGATGAGAGAAGAGAAAGCACTCGACATCCGTTCGTCAGAGGGGCCCGAGACAGAGACGGGCGCTTGGAGCAAAGAGATGGCAGCCAGGCGCGGCGATGCTTGACCATGGCTCGGCGCCCAGGGTTTGTGTGGGCCTCCGCAAACAATCTGGCGCAAAATGACGTCGACGGGCGCCGGTGACTGCACCGCGTGCACGCGAGCAGCAGGCTCCATCTGCTCAAAACGAGCTGAAAGAGGCGTCGCTCCACTCTGCAACAGTGTCTGGTTGGTCGGCTGAGGCAATGTCGATCGGCTATGGCAGTCATCAACCAGCCACCCCCCACTCCACACATCACCACGCCGATTGGAGCCCACAAGTCATGTGATCGTCGTCCGCGTGGTTGCAAGACCTGATGGAGGGCGACGGCGTTCACAGAGTGTGGCACAATTGAGTTTGAGATGCGGGATCCAGTTCTCGTCAGCATCCAGAGTCTGTGCGCCATCACTGGATCATCGGCGGCCGTTGTTGCATGTTGCAGTTGATCCAGGGAACTGGCGATCTCTCTGCTGTCGATCGCTTTCGGGCAAGGCGGTCCAGGCCCAGATCCACCACCTCCACTCAATAGTAAGTGGGTGGTCTACATAGTTCGACCACGCGACACCCCGGCTCAACCTGCTGATTGCCCAGGCGGCGGAAACGAACACCTCTCGGATCTCGGAGCGAGCACGTCGTCTCCGCAGCGTCTCCGCAGCCCATCGTCGACGACGTACGACTCGAGCCGCGGTGTTTGCACGAATGGACTAGATGTTAGGAAGAGGGAGAATGTGTGTTCGGTAGAGGGTGGCGCAACGGCGATGGTTGGGGTAGCTGCCGGAGGCGAAGGGTAGTTCCCTTGGACTGTGTGGGGTGCCCGGCGGTGGTGGTTCACCTCGACCGCCTCGTCCCATTCTCACCTAATCGAGGGGCAGCCAGATGGCCCAGTAGAAGAAGTCTAACCCCGCGCCAAGGCGTCTGTTCAACTTAAAAGGACGCCTTAATCGAAAGTCGCCGCAGATGGCTGACGCGCACGCCACGGGGGCGCGCCTCCCATGTCGCAGCTTCTCCGTCTCCCGTTCCGTCCTCAGTGGGACTGGCCTGTGTCAGCACGCCACTCTATTCGCTTGTTCTCTTCGCTTGGCAGGCGGGCTAGTACGTCTCCCTCCCCACTCAAGCCACTAAGCCACTACTCCGTCCATACCGCGCAAGTGAGACCACTCGAATCCATGACCCTCGAATGGTCATCTGACTGCCTAATCTAGGCTATCTAAGCTCTCGGCCGGAAGCCAAGATCGGCCACATTGCGTTTTGGGGGTGGATCTGCGAGTGGGAAGCGCCGCCATGGCTCTCGCTATGAGGAATCTGGGGTGAGCAATGCAGACAGTGCAGCTACGCGCTTGAATGAGCGCGGCATGCACCATACCATGTTGAGCCGCCCATCCTGAGTTGAGACTGGTGCGAGGACCGCCTGAGGTCCCCATCCCATGCATCCCAGGCCATCCTTTACCTTGTCCCCGCACCGCGCCAGCTGACTTTCCGTCGGCATGGCCTGGCCGCGCAATCCACGGGACTCACGGGAAGCATCTTCCAGGCCCGAGGTCCGCAGGTCCGCGGAGCGAAGGTCATCTCAAGGGGCCAGTGGCGCACGTCAGTGTATCCAAACAAGCATACAAGCAAACAAACGAAGGGGGGATTATGTGATGACTGCATGGTGGGGTCCTGCTCCAGCAGCTATCGGGGGGCCGTCCACTAGGGACGGGAGAGTATACTACAACTAGTCTAAAGAGGGTCTACACCTGTGCGCGGCACGAGGTGAATGAGAATGATGTTCGCACTGGGCGACCACCACCGGGCGCGACGGTCTCGGACCGCCGCAGCGACAGGGAGTCGCTTACTCCTGCTTGTTGGTGAAGTGCCACTCGATGTCGAGCATGCCGCTCGAGACGCCCTGGTTGAGCTCCTCCCAGACGGCCTTGGGGAGGTCGATCTGGTTGTCGTGCGAGCAGCTGGCGCACTCGTCGAGGATCTGGACCTCGACGGACTTGCGGGTCTTCTGGTTGGTGACGACGACCCAGTCGCCGCAGTGGTTCTTGCCGCCCTTGATGGCAGCGATGGGCGAGTCGTTGTGGTAGGCGTCCGAGTTGCAGAAGACCTGGTTGGGGTAGCCGTCGTTCTCCTCGTACGAGTCGAGGTCGTACCAGGTGGCGACCGAGGTCTTGACGGAGCCGTCAACCTCAGCCTTCTTCTCGAGGCGAGCGGGGGCGGCGACGGCGAGCGCGGCGAAGGCGGCGGCGATGAGGGTCTTGGCGAACATGGTTGCTAGTTGTGGTTTTTGGTGCGGTGAAGCGAGAGTGTTTGAGCGAAAGTGAAAGTCGACTTTTACTTGGGCCTGCCAGGTGTGTTCTTGCAAGAGTTGTTGGGATGATGAGACGTCGAGGCCAGAAGACCTGCTTATATGGCTTTCTGAAGACGGTCATGTTTGAGAGCGCTTGGGTGAGGAGCATGAGTAAGACGGTACAAGCGCCACAGAACGGATGGATATTCAGGGTTTGCTGATCTTGGTCTGGGCGATAAAGAGGCAGAGTGGGGAAAGAGGGAGGAATAGAAACTGGGGTGCTTGTCTGACCCTGGCCCATGCCACAGCACGCCCTCGATGCCGCCGGGCAGGACGCGGGGTAAACACTCCTCGGACCCCTCTTTACTCCTCCCAGCCGTCCCCAGCCCATGCCAGACACCGCCAAGGTTTGGGGTCGATGCGGAGCCGCCCCGCGTGTTCAAAGGGCCGGAAATCTTGGAAGCGGGGAGGATGGCATGGCGGGCCAGATTGGGACACTCGAATCCTTGGCCAGGTCTGGGCGCAGGTCATTCAATGATCTACGGCAATGTTGCATGGACCGCCCACCGCCACCGCCATCGCTGGTGCTGTTGTTGTTTGCATCGACACCCGCCTCCTCGACGCGTCCGATGGGTTACTGCATACCACACTTGACGCGACGACGCGCGCTACGGTAACGGCCTAATGAATTTTTCTCACGCCTTACGTCCGTTGTAATGACTACCTCCGGTCAAACATCATCGTTGACGCATGCGCACAACAGCCGAGACGGGACGCCATGGCGGTGCGTCAGCGTCTTCCACCGCACCACCTCGTCGTCAGCGTCTCGTTCCCAGGCCCACCTCCCCTGCCCACTCAGCCTGACTCATGCTTGTTGAGCCTCCGGCCGACCCACCATGAAAGGCCTCAAAAACGCAATGAGCGCTTCGTAGTCCAAGCCAGCCTTGTCTCGCCATGGAGAGTTATCCCGAGGGCCTGGACACCAGAGGCACGTCGAGGCACGGGGTGCTGCCGTCTGCTCAGGGCTAGGTAGGACATCATGCATACCGAGCGTTGGTGGTGACCCTTCTGTCCCTTCCAGCCGCTGACGCTTACGCACGCCGGGCCCTCGGCGGAGCCAGAAATTCTTAGGCTGACATGCAGGCATGATGACGGCAGAAGTGCCGGGGCCTCGGGCCTAGTG
Source organism: Cutaneotrichosporon sp. PK4640 (assembly GCA_023630115.1). Taxonomy (NCBI): domain Eukaryota; kingdom Fungi; phylum Basidiomycota; class Tremellomycetes; order Trichosporonales; family Trichosporonaceae; genus Cutaneotrichosporon; species Cutaneotrichosporon sp. PK4640. The sequence goes on from JAMALN010000110.1 coordinate 18,162, forward strand.
GCTTCGATGTCTTTGGTCCTGTACCTCCACTGCTTGCCTGCGTCCCATCCTGCGCATCTGGGCTCTGTAAGCTCGCCTTTAGTCCGATGTATGGAATGGACCCATCCCGTCCGGTCTGCCAACCGGCGCGGCCCCGATTCTCCTTGTAATCGAGAACCGGCCGGCCAGCACCCTCTGCTCCCACCGAGGATCCGGCCCCGCCGGACTCGGAGTCCGTCTGCTGACTCCTGGGCTGGCGACTCTTGAAGGCCTAGGCGAGCGTTACAAACCCCTGCCAGCGTAAGAAGAGGGTCAATCATCAGCTCAACCGAGTGGGGGTTGGGGATCGGAAACGTCCGTCGCGAGAATGAGGCGCTCGCTCCGTCTTGGCCGCGTCATTGTGGGTAGGATGGAGTCCCCCTAACCCGTGCAACATGTCATGGACCTTCGGGAGGTACAAGCGAGGGGGTGTGGAGTAGCATCGAGTGGCCTGGAACGACGCGCGGCGTACAAACATGCCTTCCGCCCACAGAAGAACTGTGTACGCGCGGACACGGTCGCCCATGGCAACCGGGTTGTAATTGCCTCTGCCTAACGTCCGTGGCCCCACGCTGGGCCAGTTCGCTTGACCTTTGACTAATCGCTTCGTGAGGCTGATGTCAGTGGTGCTAGCTCCTGAGCAAGGGACGGAAGACCGAGGCACTGCCATGAGGGACGAGGCTGCGGACAAGAGAGTCAACGTTATCTCTCCAGAGAGATCTTTAGCGCCTTCCCCATGAGGCAGCGGACCGCTGCACTGCTCCCCAGCATGTCCAGCATTCATTGACCAGAGAGGAGGTCACCCTCGAATCGTTCCCGCCCATGGCATGTGGTACACGACTCCTGACCCAATATGCCCCGGAAGCACCTTGGTTTTTCATGTAGCCGCTCTGCCCATTGCTCTGCCGCCGACTAGCGGTGACTGCCCGGACCATTACTATGGCCGCACCGGCCATTCACCAATTCACGGGGAGACGCTCGCCGATCCCCGGCCCGAGGCATGCTCCGGGCATTCTCCGACGGTAGGCGGCGGCGAGTGTGCCGGGACTCGCCGCTTCGCTCGCTAACACCGTTCCCTCCATTGAAGCCAATTCAATGAAATGGAGCCCACCCACAGGTCTGGAACCACGCCACACCGCGCGGATCGGACCTGCGGCAAGCACTTCCACCACGGACTTTGCGCGTCGAGGGGTACACGCGTCGCTGCTTTGCCTTGACGACCCCCATTCGGCGAGCGAGGGCCGCGAATGTTCGACGGCGCCGGCCGAGAACAAGCCCGAGTTCTCGGAACCAAACACATACGGTGGAGCATGAAGCGGAATCAAGCGGCTGGGTGAGGGTGCCTGTCAGAACGACATGAGCTACGACGAGCGTCGGAGTTGGAGCGTCGGGCGGGAGTAAGGGCGGAGCCACCGACGGAGGCACGAGTTGGAGAAGATTCTGTTCGACTCCAACGGAGCGGCCGGGTCTGAACTGAGTTCTGAGTTTGGAGCTTTTGAGCCAGAAATCTAGTCACGCTCCACAGCAGTTTGAGCCGCGTCCCATCACAGTCAGTGGGCGCTCGCGGAGCCAGCCTGACAAAGGCCGACAAGGGCCTAGAGCATCTGCATTGGAGCGGCGGGCAAAAGGTCGCCGGAGGGGCCCTGAGTGGGCTGAGAGCGGCGGCAGTCTCTTCCACAACTCGCAACTCAGCAAAAGAGGAGTGCCCCCACTCAGAATCGAACTGAGGGCTAGAGATTATGAGACTCACGTGTTACCATTACACCATAGGGGCAGAAGATCACAAAAATTTTACTTCCTTGGTACGTACATGAGCGACTACCAAGAAACCTGGTCACGTGATCTGTCCTGTTCTCAACAGCCCGTACTTCCAGCAACTTGCGCCGCACCTCTGCAGAACACGCAGAGCTTCGCCAGGCGATACAACAACTCATACTGACAGTTCATTGTGGTGTGGTGTTCTCTCACTCGGCAATGGTCAACCGACGATTGAACCCCGAGACGGCTGCCGGGGCACCGCATAGACTCTTAGAAGTTGCTCAACACGTCAGAGACCGGAGAGTGTGATGGCTGTTTCGCATCGGTTCTGGCCGTGAGACACTGGAGGCTCTGCCTACCACATGGTCACATGAACGCGCTGTGGCTGGGCATGACCGGCCACTGTGGGCACGAAGCGGCGGGTTTCGGCGTCCTCCACCAAGCACCGGCTACTAAATGATAACCTGGCCGAATCATGACACGCACGATACACAGCGCTCTACCTTCATACCCTCCCACTCTTTGCAACGAGGTGGGCCGAGCAGTACTTATCGCATTCGCTTGCTAGCCGTCTCGCCAGTCTCACCCTCTCATCGCTAGCTCACAATGCCTCCCTCACCAGCACGCACCGTCACCCGCGAGGAGGTTGCCAAGGTGAGTGCCGAGGCGGGCTGAACTGACCGCAGCACAACACCGAGGGTGACCTGTGGATCATCATCGACACGTTCGTGTACGATCTCTCCAAGTTTGCCAAGTTCCACCCCGGCGGCCTCTCGGTGCTGCTCGACGAGGATGTGGCCGGCAAGGATGCGACGACGACCTTCTTCGGGCTGCATGGCATGGACGTGCTGAACAAGCCGCAGAACGACCGGATGATCATCGCACGCATCGAGGGTGAGAAGCCCCGGATCCGCCGCCCAGAGCCTGGCGACCTCTCGCGCGTGCCGTACGGCGAGCCCAACTGGCTCGTGCCGACTTTCAAGAGCCCGTACTACAACGAGTCGCACCACCGCCTGCGCAAGGAGATGCGCGTGTTTGTCGACACCAAGATCTACCCTGAGGCTCAGGCGCACGAGGTCAGCGGCAAGGAGGCGAGCGCGCAGGTCAAGCGCGACATGGCCGAGTCCAAGCTCAACCACATGCGACTGGGCCCCGGCAAGCACCTGCACGGCCTGACGCTCATGGGCGGGATCAAGGGCGAGGACTTTGACTACTTCCAGTAAGCGAGCACGGGAAGGGGGCTGACATGCAGTGAGCTTGTGGTCATCCAGGAAACCAGTCGCATCCGCGCCAAGGGCTACTCGACCGGTGCGATGGCGAGCATCTCGATCGGCCTCCCGCCCGTCATGAACTTTGGCAAGGAGCCGCTGCGCTCGCGCATCATCCGCGAGGTCCTCGAGGGTGAGAAGATGGCGTGCCTGTGCATCACCGAGGCATTTGCGGGCTCGGACGTGTCCGGCATCAAGAGTCGCGCCGTGCGCCAGCCCGACGGCGGCTGGATCCTGAACGGCACCAAGAAGTGGATCACGCGCGGCATGTACGCCGAGTACTTCTCCGTCGCTGCCAAGACGTACGGCGGCGATTGCCCCGATGGCGCGATCTCGATGTTCATCGTGCCCCGCGGCGAGGGTGTCAAGACCAAGTTCATCCCGACCATGTACTCGCCAGCGGCAGGCACCGCATACATCACCTTTGACAAGGTGCGCATCGAGCCCGAGCAGCTCCTGGGCGAGGAGGGCAAGGGCCTGTTCATCGTCCTCTCCAACTTCAACAAGGAGCGATGGGGCATCATCGCCGGGGCGGCGGCGACGTGCCGTCTCGTCACCCAGGAGTGTATCCTGTGGGCGTCGCAGCGCGAGGTGTTCGGCAAGAACCTCCTCTCGCAGCCCGTCATTCGCCTCAAGCTCGCCGCCATGATCGGCAAGACCGAGGCGGCGCAGCACTGGACCGAGAACATCACCTACCAGATGACCCACATGGACTACAAGGCCCAGGCCAAGAACCTTGCGGGCCAGCTCGCGTTCCTCAAGATGATGACAACCAAGTGGATGAACGAGGTCATCGACGACGCGGTACAGATCTTCGGCGGCCGCGCCCTCACCAAGACTGGCACTGGGCGGTTCATCGAGCGCGCGCACGCCTCCAAGAAGTTTGAGGCTGTCGGCGGCGGCTCGGAGGAGATCATGGGCGACCTCGGCATGAGGCAATTGTGAGTACACGCAACCCGCTTTGCTGACACCCAGGATGCGCGACCTGCCCAAGGACCAGAAGTTGTAAGCAAAGATGTTGTAGAATGTGTAGAGTTCGCATGCAGTATGAAGTATGAAGTTACAGACATCTTTTCGTTGTACCGGATCCTGCCTACAGCAGAGCAGGGCGCGGCCGCCCCGCCTCGAGGATGTCAACGACGTGCTTGAGACCACTGTAGCCGCGCTCGGCGTGCTCTAGGCATGTTTCTGCCCTGGGCGACGACAGCGACTTGTTGAACACCTCGAGGCTCCACGGCCCGTTGTAACCCGTCCGCACAATGGCTTCGCAAAACTTGAGGACGGGGAGGTATGCGCCCCGGGTCTCCTCAAGGGGGAAGAGCCGATGACCCCGCGACCACGGGAGGAGGCGGGGCACACTGGGGTCGGCTGGTGGCGAGAGAGTGCCGTTCATGAACTGGCCGTCGGCGACCTGCACAAAGAAGATCTTGTCACCGGGTACGGAAGCCACGAGCTCCTTCATATTGGCCTCGAGGGCGGTGTCGACATCCACCCGGCCGTTGGGAGCCCGCTTGCCGTTCGCCGAGTAGGGGTCGGCCCACTCGAGGGCGAGGGTGTTGAACGAGTCGAGGCAGATGCCGAGGTTGGGCCGGTCAGCGGCGCGCACCACTGCCCAAACATCCTGCCACCTGCGGCGGTGGGTGCCGAAGCTGAGTCCCTCGTACATGGTACGGATGGGTGGGTCGTAGCGTGCACCCTCGTCGGCAAGCCAGGCCAGGTCCTCCACTGCGGTGGCGAAGTCGGCCGTAGCATGTGGGGCGAGGGCTGTGGTCGAACAGACAAGGAGGAGGTCGGTGCCAAGGTGGGGTAGGAGTGACATGACGCCGGCCGCATGCTGTCTGGAAGCCTCACGCCTGGCAGGGTTGGCCCACCCCTCGAACTGCCGCAGCGGTTGCCAGCAGCTGATCCGCAAGCCGAAGGAGGTGGCGAGCGCGCCGAGGGCCTTGGCAGCGGCGATGGAGACGGCGTCCCCGTCGTGCGTGGAAGGGGCAAGGCCGAGGTCGGATGCATAGGTGTCGCGCCACGCGTCCCAGTCCTGGTCGAAGATCTCGACGCTGTCGAAGCCTGCAGCAGAGGCGGCGGCGAACTTGCGCTCCATGGAGTGGACGGACGACGACCCGAGCGAGAGTGAGGCGATACCGAGTTCGGGCATGGCTGGGAGTTAGGAAGAGCAGGGCGGGCTTGTGCAGCACTTACTGTTGGTGATGCTCGGGGTGGGAGAGGAGAGATAGCGGGCGAGAGGGGCATAAGAGCGCTGTGCTTTTCAGAGGGTCATCGGGGCCGGTGTCAGCGATTTCCGGACTTGTGGGGATAAAAGGAAGTACGCTGGATGTAGGGTATCGTTCCGGCCAGGCATCAGAGCAGAGGGCGGCTACCAGCGGCTCCTTGGAGGGTGGAGCGCTATCGTCCCGGAAGCTTCTGCTCCGGATTTAACAGCGTTCTCGCTCCTCCTGATTCGCCAGCATAGCCCGCGGCCTCTCCGGCTGCCCTGCGGTGCGCGACTTTGCACTGTGCGCTGGCCCCAGAAGCTCCGGATGTGCGCGGAGTTGCCTCTGATTTAGCCTGGAAGTAGCCAGATCCACTGCCCTTCAAGTATCCTTTCGCTCTCCACTCATCTCCATCACATCTTTCATCAGCCAACATGACCCGCGACGGCAAGCGTTCTGTGCTCGTGATGAACGGGCCCAACATCAACCTGATTGGCACACGCGAGCCGACAGGTACGCCTGCCCTCTGCCGGCGCTAACACGCAGTGTACGGCTCGGACACGCTCGACGACGTGATGGCCGCCGCGAGGCGGCAGGCCGCCGACCTGGGCGGGCACATCGACTTCTTCCAGAGCAACTGGGAGGGTGCGCTTATCGACCGCGTGCACCAGGCGCGCACGGACGGGACGGACGCCATCGTCATCAACCCCGCTGCGCTCACGCACTACAGCGTTGCGCTGCGTGATGCGCTGCTCAGCGTCACGATCCCGTTCATCGAGGTGCACCTCACCAACATCCACGCGCGCGAGGAGTTCCGCCACAAGTCTTATCTCAGCGACAAGGCCGCCGGGATCATCGTGGGTGCATCGTGGGGCGGAGCTGATCGCAGGTCGGGTTCGGCGCGAAGGGGTACGGCATGGCCGTTGAGAGCGCGTTCATGGACAAGGCCAAGTTCCCGTCCCGCCCAGAGTCGCTGTAGTCTGTGGTGATAGCGTTGTATGGCTTGGCATGTACGATCGTGGTTGTTTGCGGGTGCATTTGACAGTCAAGCACTTGCTGAATCGCTCAGGGGCCCAAGGTAGCTCCTTCGAGAGCGGCGTCCAGTGGAGGACCGGTCGTCAGCGTAGCTCCTACTCTGGCCTTGGCACAGCTGGGGTGGACGAGGGTGGGCGAATCCACGTCATTTTTGGCGCTGCAGTTGCAACTGGTGCTCTCGAAGGAGGCCACCCAGAGCCTGGTATCGACCGACAACTGAACCACCATCTGCTCCTCACCTCTTTGCTTACCAGACTACATCCATGCATCCTGGTTGTCGACAGTTTGTTGATTGTTGACATTTTAGGTCAGATGCGATGAGCTGCTCGGTGCTCGGCGTTGATAGACTCCGGCAACGGGGGTGACCGACAGCCGGGATTCGCTTGGGCCCCGTTAGCCGGACATGGCCGCCTCGTCCACCGTCTCTTGATATCCGCTCCGCATCCACATCTCTCATCTCTGGCCATCCCCTGCTCACTCTCTCACTGACGCCCGACTATGCGCCCCTTCAACAACCCCCCACCCACCCCTGGCGATGCCGCGGTCCGCATCTCCTTCCCGGCCGAGCACGTGCTGCACGTCGCCCTCGACCGGCCCGACAAGTTCAACGCCCTGCGCGCTGTCGACAGCTTCGCGCTGCACGACATCTGGGACTGGTACGAGAGCGAGCCGAGCCTGCGCTGCGCGATCCTCGGGACGACGAACCACAAGGCGTGGTGTGCCGGTGGTGACCTGAAGGAGCTGGTGAGTGGAGCGACCCGTCGTCCCCTGGAATCTCGCTCACGCCCAGGCCCAGCGCGACGGCCGCAAGGCGGGCAAGTATCTTTGGCCCGACACTGGGCTTGCTGGCCTGGCGAAGCGCTTCCTCCGGTGAGTCAATCCTGTGAGGGATGGCTGACGTCAGGAAACCTGTCATCGCCGCCGTCAACGGCGTGGTCATCGGCGGCGCGGTCGAGATGCTCAGCAACCTCGACGTCGTGATCGCCGGCGAGAGTGCCAAGCTCTCCCTGCCGGAGGCCAAGCGCGGTGTGTCCGCTGGTGGCGGTGGCCTCCCCAGATTCGTCTTCCTTATCGGTAGACAGAAGGCCGCCGAGCTCCTCATGACTGGCAGAGACATCCCTTCGCAGGAGGCCAAGGAGCTCGGCCTTGTGAACATGGTCGTGCCGGACGACGAGGTGGAGGCTCGCGCGCTCCAGATGGCAAAGGAGACGGCGGCAAATGCACCGGACTCGGTCCAGCTGTCCCTGTTTGGTGAGTACCCTCATCGAGGTAGGGAGTGGGTGTGATGGTCGATACCGGGCTGTGGTGCAAGAGTGGTGCGAGAGGCGCGCACACGACGTTACCGCTCACACCAGGCCTCCGCCTTACCGAGGAGGAGATGGGCTACGACCGTATGATGACGCGCTACATCGCGTCTAAGCAGTTCAAGGCGCTCGGCTCCGGACCTAACCTCAAGGAGGGGTTGCAGGCGTTCATCGAGAAGCGAGCCCCTCGCTGGCACGACCCTAAGCTCTAAGTCGGGAGCATTGTGATAGATGGGTGTGGGTGTATGAATGGATCTTGGGCACCTACTTCTGCACGCAGCCTGGTAACTTGGCTTGCTCTTGGGGATGTGTGAGTTTGTCGATGGACCAGCCAGTCCGTGGTGACTACCCCGAGTCGGAGAAGTCGGACCTCGGATCCTGTTCTTCAGGAGGGATATCCGTGGACACACTCTTGGCTGGCCAGCAGCTCCCCACACGACCAACCACATGAGTTTCGTCGACGGCTATCCCCGAGGCACGCTGTAGGCTTCCATGCGTCGCACGAGTTCAGTCGCATCCAAGTTGATGGGTGGAATGTATCAGATAAGATTATTGGACGAGGGCGTTCGGCCGACGAGCACGCGGGCCTTGGCATGCCAGATCGGGTGAGTCCTTTTCTTCGCCGGAATGCCTCACGGTCACTTCTTGAGATCTGGACAGAGCAGCAAGACGTTGCCATCACACTCTCACCTCAGCAGCATGGCGCCCTCCCAGCCGGCAACGGAGACAACGCCCCTCCTCCCGGCGGACGCGCCCGTGGTGGCAAGCCGGGGACGGTTCCCCCCCGTCCGCCGCCTGCAGCTCATCTCGTACCTCATGGTCGCGGCCATGTCCATGCCGAACACGTCGTTACTGTACGTGATGCGCACGATGAGCTGCGACGCGTACTACGCCGACCACCCCTTCGAGGGCAAGGGCGACCGATGCCACGTGCCCGATGTCGAGAGTCTGGCCGCGGCCAACACTGCCGCCATGAGCTCGGTGCAGACCTTTGGCGGTGAGCCCTCCCCGAATCGCAGCGGCTGACGGCAGGCATCGTGTCGATTTTCGTGACGCAGTTCTGGATCGCGCGCTTCGGGACCAAGACGGCCATGTTCCAGGGCTCGATCTGGAGCTCGATCCGCATGCTCGTCCACATCTACGCCATGTACATCGGCGGCGCCCTGGGTGTGCGCATCACCATCGCGGCGCAGTTCCTCTGCCTCCTCGGCTCCCCCGGCGGCTTCATGCTCGCGACCAACTCGGCGCTCATGGAGACTGTGCCGCCTGCCGAGCGCACGGCCATGTTTGGCATGCTCGGTGGCGCCCAGATGGCCGGGTACGGCACTGGCCTCGTCCTCGGCGGCACCCTCTACACATATCTCGGTCTGTACGGGCCCTTCTCTACAGCGTTTGTTATGCTTGTCCTCGTGGTTCTCCTCGGACTCGCGATCATTCCCTACCACCCGCCAGCCCACAAGCGCCTGGGCGCCGACGGCAAGCCGGCCGCCAAGCCGAGTGCCCTCTCCGCCCTCAAGATGTTCCGCCCGATGAGAGACGCACACGGGCGCCGGTCGTGGACCCTCCCTTGCCTCATCTTTGGCGTTTTCATGGCCTCCCTCGCGACTGGATACGTCCCCATCGCCCTGCAGCTCACGGGGCAGGACCTCTTCGGCTTCGAGCCCAACATGACGTCCGCCATGCTCGTGAGTGTTCCGCACAACCAGTCTGACAGCAGCTCGGCAACATGGTGATGCGCACCGTGTTCCTCATGTTCATCTTCCCCCGTCTCATCGCCGCTGGTCGCCGCTGGCTCGCACCCAGGATCCCCGCCGAGCCTGCCGCCGCAGAGAGTGCAAGCATCCACAGTGTCGACGAGGTCGAGGCGGAGGAGGACGCTTCGCCTCAGGAGCGCAGCAACGCGGCCTTCGACATCCACTTCCTCCGCCTCTCGATCCTTGTCGACGCTGTGCTTACGGGATCCGTGTCGTTCGTCCGCAAGGACTGGCAGCTCTTCATCGCTGCCGCCGTCCTCCCGTTCGCCAGCGGCACCGGCCCGGCCGCCAAGGGCGTCGTCACCGAGCTCGTTGGCCCCGACCACAAGCAGGAGGCGCTCAGCGCCATTGCCCTCGTCGAGAGCATGGCGACTGTCACCACCGTTGGGCTGTTTGGTTCCGCGTACGCAGCGCTGGCAAAGCAGGGCATGCCCCAGATGGTGTTTGTGGCGAACGCGGCTGTCGCATTTATCGCGTTCAACATCCTGGTGCCCGTGCGCCTGAGCCCTGTTGCGCAGTGAGAGTGAGAGAGGAGGTAAGTAGAGTTAGATGTCGCTGGGGCATTCTTATAGTCGTATGGACACCTTTATCCCATACAACGCTGTCCGACGCCATAGTACAACAAGGCTCCGCACTCCTTCCAGCTAGACGATACTACACCATAGGCTGCGGGGTCATCCAAGCGGGGGAGGGCAGAGGGGCTTCACGCGTGAGGATTGCCCACTCCCTCTCCCCAATCTCCTTGCGCACCTCGTCGCTGCGACGCAGTGTTACCCCAGCTTCCTCGAGCGGCTCGAGAATACCGCGCTTCACCAGGTTGCGGTCTAGGTTCTCCCATCCGACGAGGGTCGCTGGAGCCCCAAGACGGGCAAGCACAGCCACGAGATCGGAGATCGCACGCTGCGCCGGCTTGTCGTCCGGCGTGGATGTGACAGTGGCCATTTGTGCCTCTGGATCATACGCGGGCGGATCCAAACTAGGGGCGAGGATCACTGTGACGCGCTCCAGTTCTGGAGGCGTCGGGGGCACGTCGAGCCGACTCCACTCCCCGCCACGTTTGGGAAGCTTGAGGTTGAGCACGACCACTTTCACACCGGGTGGGTAATACCGCGGGATCTGAGGGCGGTACTTGACGGGCATACACTCCTCGAAGGTCGAGAACAGCACTATCCGGCGTGCCGCAGGATACTTGGGCGGGCCCCAGAGCAGGGTCTTCCGTGCGAGCGGGCCAGGTGGGTGGGCGTAGTACTCGTACGTCCTCAGCGTATCGAGCTGCATAGGTAGCTGGAGGGCGGCGGCGCGCAGCCAGCCCCGCAAGTCGAGGACGCGGGTGTGTGCGAGCGCGCCGTGGGGGGCCCATGCCGATCCGAGAGGTCCTGCGGCCCTGGCGTCAGCTTCTGGTCAGAGGAGGAGCGCACTCGTCAGAGAAGCGCATCAGGCAGCGCTCGCCGTTGTGCAGTGCCGCGGCGGGGAAGATCGTCAAGGACACGCCCTCTAGGACGAGATGCGTTGCGGTCAGGGCATCAACGAGCGCTCGGAAGCGGCGCGACACGCCTCGGAAGGACGCAAGGACGTCGGGAGGCGCCACGCGCACAATGTCGTCCACGATGTGCGGGAAGGCGGAGACGTCGAGCACGGGGTAGTCGTGTACCAGCATGATAGCGTGTGTGAATGTGAAGCGGCGATGTGGGTGCGCCTGACCTATATACACGCTCCTGTTCGGGAGACCAGATAGACAGCGTGCTCATATCTGGACGTCCCTTCACCTCATCGACGCCACCGATCTCCCCGGTGGCGCATGTCGACCGAGGAGCCTCCACCGCCCGGACGTTCCATTCCGGTGGCCCAACGCGTCATGGCAGCTCCGGGTGATGTCACGACGCACTGAGAACGGCTAGCGCGGCACGGACGATGCAGTTGCGACGAAGGCAGAGTGGGGAGGTGGAGTTGAGCGTGATTAGAGGTTCAGTTCCTCCCTAACCTAATCCCGGCATTCTTTCAGGGCATGACGTTCACCCAAGTCGCCCAGAGTCTTCACACAGGAAAGACATGTGACAGGCATGTGCTCTGCTTTCAACTACAGACCGAAGGAACGGCCAGAGAGAAGGACGCGATCGAGTTCGGGTGTGAACACCACGGAGACGCCATCACTCCCGAAGCGTTCTGCCGCGACATTCCGCCCTTCGATCGGACACAAACGGGAAGTCTTGACTCGCATGGAGCTGTCAATATGGTCTGCACCGCTGCTTCTCCTATTCAATGCTGTTGCTCGGCCTTGTCGTGCTTGCAGCAGCACTGTGAGTGATCGAGTGAGAGTGACATGGCCTCGAGGATGTGGAGCGTGCAAGTGCACCACGCGTCTACCTGCTAATTCCCACCTCTGGCAGCCACTGTATTTGGTTCCGCAACGTGGTTGCTTCCGCCGACCTCCACCCTCCACACCTCCACCTTCCCTTCATCTCTCGCCACCGCCCACTCATCCTCACTCCTCTCCCTGCCCCTCCTCACTCCTCCTCACCGTTACCATGCCCTCCGACCGCTGGGCAAAGCACGACGCCAAAATGGGCGAGCTCTACGACCGCGTAGAGCGCGAGAAGGCAGAGGCCGACGCGGCCAAGGAAGCCGCTGCCGCCTACGAGGCCCAGTACCGTGCCCAAGTCGAGGCGCAGCGCGCAGCGTACCTGGCGAACCCAGCCGCGAACTCCGAGACGACGCTCGTCGCCGGGCACGGACACCAGCCAGTGCAGAGCATCGCGACGCACCGTCACCGCGCGGCAGACGACTCGGACAAGGCCGCCGGCGCTTGGGACCGCTTCATGCGCTGGCAGGCGAAGCACTACCGCACCAACCTTATGGACAGGCCCAAGCCCGGGGCGCCGAAGCCATGAGACCCGCGCCTGTTGTTACATGTTATTGTGAGCGTGGTGGGGAGCTGGTGCTGACTTGCAGAGATCTGTTTGTATGGCATTGCATCGTCTTGTTGGATGGACCGACGCGCCGAGCGATGTTGTAGTCTCCCAGGTTGCCATCGATCCCAGGAGGTGACACAACAGCGCCGTCCGGCGACGTATCCACGTCGTTCAAGCACATGTCCGGCTGGGGGCGCTCAGTAGCAGCGGCTGCCTCACCGCTCGGCTGGACATGACGCGCAGTCGGCGCCCCAGATGGCTCCAGTGCCCAGTTTCGGAGCAGTGATCGCAGTCCTGGTTGCGTGCCCCCTCACCCGCCCTCATGGCCGGCCGTCGCCTCTTAGCTTTCCAACTTACCTTCGACTACGCAGCAGATACTGAAGCGCTGATTCCAGTCTGGTGGCTCACCCAAACTGAAGTTGTTTGGACAATAGGTGAGCTATCCTACGTCTCACCGCTCGTGGCCTCGCCCTGGGTTCTATGGGGTTGGTTTCGGCGCTAGCACCGGGGTCAACACTATATGTTGACTACTGAGACCAGCCTCGACCTGGTCCTGCTTGGCGCAAGTTGTAATGCTTGGCCATGCCCGGTGCGACCGGGCCGTGCAGATCCGGAGTTTACCTGCATGAACCGCTGCTTGCTCGGATATTCTGTCTCACCCTCTCCCACTTGCTCAACCCCCCCCGCCTCTCTATCACCGCCAAGCCGGTGGTCTGACGCGCCGCTCACGTTCTGTGTAGAGATGTGACGCAAGGTTCTCCCCGTCCACGTTGACCACATGTCCTCGTCGCTCTCAATTGGCGCCGAATTTCGAATGGTAAACTCGATTGCCACGGCGCCATTCACGGGTCTCACCAGTTCGAAATGTTCGTGCAACACGACCGGACCTCCTCCCCCGCTCAGCCTTGCTGTCTCTCCATTTTGGGGCAACCTGTCGCCCATCACGTGCGAGCTCCTGCACACCAAGCTGGAGGCGGAACATCGTTCCACACCTCGATCACTGTGACATCCACAGACGATGGACGTGCTAAACCCCGCTACGGACTCTAATCCTGCCCCAGGCCGGCGTATCTTTGCGGATACGAGTTGTGGTGACGGCGTAATCCGGAGATAGAACTGATGGTCGGTGCCAAGACAATCGCGGGCCATCGATAGTCTGAGTAGCGTGCCAAGAGGACGCGATAGGCATCTTCTCGCAAGGAATGGGCCCGAACCGGAAGCAGCTCGCAGCAAGCACGTGCGGGGCCATCTGTGTAGCGAGATCTGCTTGCTCGGGGATGCGTGCCCCACATGTCTGACGCCGCCGGCCACATGGGGCTTGCACCTTAATCAAGCTGGCACAAGCGCTTGTGCAATGATTACATCCGAGCGGAGTGCACTCACATTCCCCGGGCCAAGTTCGGATCGTGGCGGGATGGCGGGACCATACATTGTGGACACCAACATGGATCTCCCGTCAACAAACTCGTTACTCGGCCACGGACCACCATCTCCTCGCTACCGTCATCGACGTCTGCCCCGCACACTAACATCCCCGACATGTCCGAAGCGGGGCTCTAGAATGTCGTCTTGGCGGTGGCATGGTCGAGCTGCTGCGGAGCAACGTTTCTCCAGGGTTCCATTTGCCGTCTCAATTGTGCGCCAAGTCGAGGACGCTGCCTCCGCCGCTTTCCCGACAATCTCGAGTAACGCCGACGCTAGCCGTCCGTCTCCGCTCCGAGCCGCGCGGGGCTGTGGCCATGTGCTCCCCCGCATCGCTAGTCAGACATCTGGGGCACCGGCTGGGGCCAAACCTTGGCGTGGCCAGGCCCCAGCCCGAGTTGACGTTCTTGTCTGGTCCTCGCCGTTGTTTTCGAAGCGTTGGAGCGTAGCACTGATCGACTGAGACAATTGCTGAAAGTGGGTAGTCGACGTGGTGTAGCTACAGCGGTGGTGCGATGTGAACGCAATGGGTTAAAAGAACGAGTTGGGAGGCTCTCTCCGCCCCCTTCAAGCACACACAAACATGGCCGGCGGTGGTGTCAAGAAGCCGATCAACGTCTTCCGCTTGGGCGATCTGGGCGAGCCCAAGGGCATCTTCAACTGGCGTCTCTGGTTCACCGTCTTCTCATTTGGTCTTCTCGGTGCGGCCCGCGGCATCGACGAGGGCCTGATCACCGGCGCGTTCAACTCGAAGCACTTCCAGCACCTGATCCACTATGACACGATGTCCGCCACCGCCAAGGCCGACCTCAAGGGCAACATCTCGTCCATGGTCCTCCTTGGCTCTGTTGCCGGCTCCCTCTTGTAAGCTCCCTCCCCGATCAACCTAACACCAGTGCTTTCGTTGTCTGTGACCGCATCGGTCGTCTTTGGGCCACCCGCCAGCTCGCCATGTGGTGGATCTTCGGCATCTCCCTATTCATGGGCTCGAATGGCAACCTCGGTATGATCTACGCGGGCCGCTTCATCGCCGGCTTCGGCATCGGCCAGACCCCCGTCGTGGGACCGGTCTACCTCGCCGAGATTGCTCCGGCCTCCGTCCGTGGTCTCTGCACCTGTATGTTCACGGGCATGGTGTACCTCGGGATCAACATTGCCTACTTCACCAACTACGGAATGCAGATGAACGCTCCGAATGGCTCGCCACGCTGGCTGGTCCCCACGTCGATCCACATCTGGTTCGCGTCGGCCATCTTCATCCTCTCGTGGTTCCAGTTCGAATCGCCCCGCTACCTCGTCAAGAAGGGCAAGGTCGCCGAGGCCACCACCGTCATGTCCCGCCTCCGCCGCCAGCCCGAGGACTCGGAGTACATCCGCCGTGAGATCGCCGCCATCGTCCACTCCCATGACCTAGAGGTCGAGGCTACCAGCGGCATGAGCATTTGGCAGGCGCTCAAGTTGACGCTCACGAACAAGGAGTACCTCTTCCGACTCTACGTCACCACAAGTGTTCAGTTCCTGTCGCAGTGGTCGGGTGCGGGTTCGATTACCATCTACGCGCCCGACCTGTTCAAGCTCCTCGGCGTCAAGGGTACCAACCTCGGGCTCCTCGTCACCGCGGTCTTCGGTCTCGTCAAGCTCGCGGCGGCGGTCATCTGCGCACTCTTCCTCGTCGACGTCATTGGCCGCAAGCGCTCGCTGCTCATCGGCATCTCGCTCCAGACCATCTCGATCCTCTTCATCGCTGCGTTCCTTTCGGCCTTCCCCAAGATGGGAAGCAAGGACTACGAGCTTCCCCAGCAGTACAAGGCTGTCTCCAAGGTCGCCATCGCCATGATCTACGTCTCCGGCTTCGGCTGGGCCCTCGGCTGGAACTCGATGCAGTACCTGCTCACCGCCGAGCTCTTCCCGCTCAACATCCGTGCCGTCGCCACCTCGTGGGCCATGGCCCTCCACTTTATCAACCAATGGGGCAATGCCCGTGTCGTTCCCACCCTCCTCCTCCCGACCCACGAAGGCGGTATCACCCCAGCTGGTACCTTCTGGAGCTTCACGTGCGTCACCATCATCGGTGGCGCCTGGGTCTGGTTCTTCGTCCCCGAGACGGCCGGCAGGACGCTTGAGGAGATGGACGAGCTCTTCAGGCTCCCTTGGTACAAGATCGGGCGCTACGGCAACAAGTTCGCTGCTGAGGTCGACGCTCGCCGCTCGGGCACCCCCGACCTGGTGGAGAAGGCCGAGGAGGTCCATGTGGAGCACGACAACGCCCGCAAGAACAAGAGTGAGAACCTTGTTTAGATTGAAGCTCCCCCATCCTCCCTTCCCCTTCTCGCTGTCTGTGAAACCCAAGCGGGATACTGGTTCGACGAAGCCGATGCGAATGCAAAAGTTGTCTACAGTATATGCTTCCTTAGGAGTGCAACTCGAGTCGCGGAAGAGTAGATGGTGTGATGATGGCCGGAAGCTTGCTTCCGAGCCGTCACGTGACAACACAGCGTGCAAGCGCCGCCAAACGTCAAGTACAGCATCTCTGATCGTATAGTGGCTAGTATGCTCGCTTGTCATTGCAATGACCGCGGGAGACCGGAGTTCAATTCTCCGTCAGAGAGCAGCGTGGGCTCGAAGCTCAGTTTTTGGGTGGGAGGGTCGTGGCGGTGGCGTTGCTCACGAGCCCTCAGGCCCCCTCGTCCACACGGGCCGTTCTTCAATAGTGCGCGTATATTACCCTACAGAATGTCACTATAAGCCTCGTATGTAGGCGTGTCGGTGTGATGAATGTGATACAGTGTCCCGTGTCCGTAACCCAAGTGGAAGAACATCGATCGAATCGCACTAGTCGAACAACTCCGGCCGGAACGGCTGCATAGTGCTCACCGGGGCGGGGTTCGGCGAGGCAGGTGGCGACAGCGACCCCCGGCTCATATGTTTCCGGGGTGGCGGTCGCGGCCCTGAGCGGGGCGGGGAGATGGGCGGGCTCGGCCACCCGGGTGGGAGGCTGTCGATCGTGTCCGAGCTGGGCGACGACAGCGCCGAGCGCGCCCTCGAGCCGACAGTTGCGCCCCCGGCGGCAGCACCCATCGTGCTGACCGTCGCAAAACTGTGCCCTGGCGGCATGGCGCGCGGCATCTCGGTGATGGGCGGCAGGCTGCTCTGCGAGGGGATGGACGTGTGCGACCCCGCAAAGTGATTGTATGGCGTCGGCGTAAACTTGGAGACCTCGTCGTGCGGGAGGATCGGCGCCCCAAACTCGCCCACGGGCGGCGTCATCGGCGTGCTCCCCGCCGTGCTGTCGTATGTCTGCATCGACGTGTGCCGGCTCGACTTGTCGGCCCCAAATGCCGGCGGGCTGGAGTCAGCTTAGCCTGATTGCACACGTACATCAGCTCGAGGTCCTTGCTCGACCTGGGCTGCGAGCCGAACGCCCCCGCGCCAAAGAACGGCTGCCAGCTCCCTGGCCTGTCGCGGTTGCTCGACGTCGCCTTGTACATTGCCTGCTGCCGGCTGGTGTCAGTGGTGTTTGGGAGTGCACCCACCTCCGCGCGGAGCGCTTCCGACGACGCAGGAAGAAGATGAGCGCCGCGAGTGCCGCGAGCGCTGCAAGCCCGCCAACGACGCCACCCGCGATGGCGCCTGCGTTGCTCTTCTTTCCCCCGCCACTGTTGCCGGAGCTTGCTGCATCGCCCTCGCCGCTGCCGTTCCCGTCGACCACGGTCGAGCCGCTCGCTGCGCTGGTGGTGGCGCCAGCCGCTCCAGGAGAGTTAGTATTCGTGCCCGGCGCGGTTGATTGTTGTGACCCCATACCATTCGTTCTTGTCGCGGAGCCACTTGGTCCGAGAGTACTTGATCCTCCTGGTGCTGTTTGGTTTGACACACTGTGGATATCAGAGGGGCTTGGCGCCGTTCACTCACCCAACACCGGAGTACACAACGACCTTGTGAACGCATGCGTACGCCGGGTACCTGTTGGCCACCTGGAGTGTGTATGAGACGGTGGGGTCGAGGCGTGTGAAGAACATGATTTGGGGCTCCGTTTCCCAAGGGCTATACAAGCTGGCGAGATATTCGCCTAGACCACCTTGTGGGCTTGGTTTGATGAGCACGTTAGCCGAAAAGCTCATGTCGATTCCTGAGGGCGCCCAGACCTCCAGGAAAGCAGTGTTTGCTGGCACCTCAAACTCGACAGCGGTGCCAACGACCTTGCTGCACAAGCTGCGTGATTCAGTGCCGAGCACATCGCTCCAGCCCGCGAACCGGGAGCTGGCCGTGCCCCCATCGACAGCGAAGACCTCCGTTATGGGAACTTGCTGCAATGTGGACCTGTAGATAGGTTAGCACTGTCGGGCAACTCTGACGCTCGCAACTCACGCTGACTCTGAGAACATTGATGTGGTCACCTTGGCCCGGGTAATGGAAATGGGTCCCACACCTGTGTTCCTCAAAATCGCGTTGTGCCCTCCCAAGGCCAAGCCCGAGATGGAAATCAACGTGTTCTCGCTGCCACCAGCATCCTGGCTGTCGATAGTCGCGCGGTAGTTTCCATCCGATGTGCCGTAGACTTCAACACCCGTTCCCACGAAGTTCAAAGAGGCTTGTGAGCTCGCCCTGGTCGTCGAGTGCGCCGAAGTGCCGACGCCAGCGGAGCCGGGGGTCCAGGAAGCCTGTCCAGACTCCGAGTACACCACGGCCCAGTTGACGGCCTGATCGAAGAGGACAGAGGGATCCCGCACCTTAAAGCGGTCGATACCGGGGGTATAGGTAAACAGAGGCGACTGGTCGGTGAGCTCGAGCTCGTACGGAACCTCGAGCGCTGCCACGAGCCCGGGGAGCGCCATCAGCGCCGTGGTCGCCATCATGACGGCCCGGATGGGCGATGAGGCCGGCATGGTGGAGCGCCGTGAAGAGGGAGCGTCGCGAGTGGGGGAGGTGGTCGAAGAGTTGATATGCCGTCGTCTCGAACTTCGACACGGTCTCGCGCTCCAAAGACTGTCGTAGTCGTGGGAGCTCGCTCCGCGTGTCACGGCTCTTCGGGGAGAGCGTCACGGAACGGGGAAGCTATGGTGTGAACGAGAACGTGCAGTGAGAGTGAGATGAGATGAAATGAGAAAGATGAGACGAGATGGAGTGAGAACCTCTTCGGCGGCGTGACGTTCCTCTCTGCTCTGCTCTGGAATCCTGATGAGCGCACAGGGGTAATGGGAGCACGGTGCGAGCTGAGAGTTGTAAACGGGCACGAGGATGTGAGCAGGCAGGAGGAGAGTGACGATGGTTGCGCGGAAGGCGATCCCTGAGGCAAGAGTTACGGCATTCCTGGCCACTTGCCATGTTCAGACGCGCGCTGCACGGGCACACGGCGATCGCCAGGGCTTTTCGGGGCTGAGGAGGGCGGCATGTGGACGACGCTGGCGGGCATGGTGGCGGAGGATTGGGCCCGAGAGATCAGAAGCGACGAGGGAAAGCGCAAGGGTTGTCGGGAGGGGACGTTTCTCGTCTCAGATTGTAGAGGCCCAGAAGGGCTATGCGGGCAGACGCACAATGGCAACGCTCTAAAGGCCAGCCATCAGGGCGCCATCGGGTGACTTTAGTCAAACCTAATGCCGCCAAAGTCCTGAAAGCACGGGATAGCAGCGCAATTAGGATACAGGAGGCACTTGCATTGCCATCGTCTAATCACGCGGAATCTACAATACAAAAATGATCACGAGGCAGAGTTTCACGTTTCAGCAGCCGGGTCGCACCCTCGCGGGTTCACGTCAGCCGGGGCCGGCTTGGTGACGACGAGGAGCGGCGAGCTCGCCGGCGCGGGGAGGCGGCAGGGGGTACCCATGGCGTTCAACTATGCCCGCCGCCCAAAGTCGACCTCGTGGGCTGCGACATTCCGGCACCGCACGCCGGGCTGGTACTCAAAGTCGTCAAAGTACGCGTTCGTGTGCTGCACGATCTGCTGTGCCGAGATCTTGGTGCCGCCATACTCGGCGTCCTCGGTCGTGTGCGCGTCGCGCGGCACAGTGACGGCGTACCCGCGCACGGCTGCGCTCTGAGCCGTCGTGCGAACGCAGTAGTCGCTCTGCGCGCCGACGAGGACGAGGTGGCGCACGCCGCGCGCATGCAGCTCCTCCTCGAGCTCGGGGGCCGTGAAGCTGTCCCGGAAACGCTTGTAGACGCGCACTTCGTCCCCCAGCGGCTCGGGGAGGCCGGGCGCCAGCTCCCACTCCTTCGAGTCGCGGACGAGGTGGTCGTCCGCATGCTGCACCCAGATGACGGGGGCACCGGCGTCGCGCGCCCTGCTCACGAGGGACGAGATGCGCGAGATGACGCCCTGCACGTCGGCGCAGGTCGCTACCACGCCGACCTGGACGTCGATCACCACCAGGGCTGTGGGCGTCCGGCGCGAGGGAGAGGGCGAGCGGGAGCGCCCCATGAGCGGGTGCATGAGGAACGGGTGCTTGGGCTTGATTCTGGGCGGTGATGGCGAGGGCATGCTTGAGAGAGTTGCGATGGTGAGAAGAGCAAGAACTGTGGATCTCTATTCATATGTGTGCAGCATGTGCAGATCTGTGGCGCACAATGCCGCTCTGGAAACTGTGACGGTAGGTGACGGTTCTTTGCACGACGTCATCGCTAATGTCCATGTTCCGGGCCGCCGTGGGAGAGCGCGCGAGCACGGCTGATGGCGGTGACGGCCGAGTGGGCATGTGGGGATCCACTCGTCGCCCACATGCTCACTCGCTTTACATGGGGATGCATGCTCAAGTTCCGTTGTGCGCATCGCAGCAACTGACGATGACGGTCCCAGGCTGCTTCAACCTCAACGTGTTCCGGCGGCGCGGCGCGGCAGCCGAAAGCCCCACCAGCCGGGCCCCCAAGACCTCCACCACACCTGCCGAACCACGCGACTTGGAAGCGTACTATCCTTGCGCTTGCGGGCCTCGAGCCACGAAGGCCACCGACCCGCCCCCACCGCCGTACTCGGGCGCGAGCGGGCTGCCCAAGGAAGTCGGCGAGACGATCAAGGCCACGGTGCTCGAGTACGCCGACAGGCTCACCGAGGTCTCGCGCTGGATCTGGAAGCACCCCGAGCTGGGGTACGAGGAGGAGGGCGCGCACAAGCACCTCACCGACTTCCTGGAGCAGGAGGGCTTTGACGTTGAGCGCGGGTACAAGAAGCTCGCCACGGCCTTCCGCGCGACGTACACCCACGGCTCGGGCGGGCGCACCTTCGCCTTCTGCAGCGAGTACGATGCGCTCCCCGGCGTCGGCCACGCATGCGGGCACAACCTGATCGCGGTGGCGGGCGTCGCGGCCCTCCTTGGCATGCGCGCGGCGATGAAGAAGCACGGGATCGACGGCACGGCCGTGCTGCTCGGCACACCGGCGGAGGAGGGCGGGATGGGCAAGGCCGTGCTCCTCGACCGCGGGGGGTTCAAGGGCGTCGACGCGTGCATGATGGTCCACCCCGTGGGCGACTACGCCGGCGTCGCGCCCGGCACGGCGTGCGTGATCCCCACGCTGGCTGTGCGGGAGCTCGGCGTCGAGTTCTTCGGGCGGCCGGCGCACGCCGGCGTCGCGCCGTGGGAGGGAGTGAACGCCCTCGACGCCGTGCACCTCGCGTACGCGTCCATCTCGGCGCTGAGGCAGCAGCTCCACCCCACCGACAAGGTGCACGGGATCATCACGCACGGCGGCAAGGCACCCAACATCGTCCCGGACTACACGGCGATGCGGTACTTTATCCGCGCCAAGACGGCCAAGGACGTCGAAGAGCTGCTGGCAAAGGTCAAGGCGTGCTTCGAGTACGTGCCACCGGGGGCGGGCTGACAGCAGCGGCGCCGCCACAGCGACAGGGTGCAAGGTCAAGTACAACGTCGCACCCATGATGTACGACCTGCGCAACAACGGGCCCTTCTGCGTGAGTTCCCCCGGGGCCAGCTGACGGCAGGACGAGTACGCCGCGGCCGTGTCGGCGCTGTGGAACCGCCCCACCTGGATCGCGCTCGACAACTGGGACAACGCAGGCGGCTCGACCGACTTTGGCAACGTCTGCTATGCGTTGCCGGCGTGCCACCCCCAGTTTGGCATCCCTGCGGACGCCGGGCGAGGCAACCACACGCCCCAGTTCACCGAGAAGTGCGGCACCGCCAAGGCGCACGAGTACACGTACCAGTTTGCTGCGGGCATGTGTGCCGTCGCCGCGCGCTTCCTTACGGACAAGCACTTTGCGGACGATGCAGTCAAGTGGTGGAAGGACGATATGAAGGGCGCAAAGGTGTAGCTATAGCATCGCGAAATGAACCAACGACGTCTGCCTCCCTCAGCTGGCGGCGAGCTGCCGCCTTTTGCGGGGGCGTTTGCGTTTACCTGCCAACGTGGTGCGTTCGCGCCTTACTTCGTCCCGGATCTTGCGTGCTACCCTGATGTCGTAGGGGCAGGGCACGCTCTTGAACACTTCGTCCGCGATCTCGGGTGGCAGTCTCCTCTGCACATGGTCGATGAAACTACCGCTTTCGGCCCAGTGCAGCTGCTGAGGAGGCACATACGAGGTACTGAGCACCGTGAGTGCCGGGTCGACGAGGAAGATCACGAGCGACTTGCGGCATCCGGGACGAGTCTTGTCGACGAGTTTGAAGCCGTCCACTCGGTGCTCGAGGACGTTGGGGAACACGACGAGGCGCCCCACCTGCGCACGCACGCTCCCTAGGAACGTTGGACCCTTCGGGTACGCCCCGTAGATCGCATCACGCCCCTCGCTGCTCAACTCATGCGGCTCCCACCCTCCCCCAAAGTCCGCCGCCACCTGGCCGAGGCAGCCCAGGGCCTCGAGTGCCGGCCTCTCCTCGGTACCCCGCTTCACCTCGCGCGCCCCAATGCTCAGGCGCGACTCGGTGACGTTCTCGATGCCGTAGTAGTACACTGCGCTCGCCACAATGTGCTCGTTCGCCAGCCCCTCGACGTGCCACTTGCCGCCGGCGTATGTCGGGTTATCGGGTGTCAGGACGTGGCAGTTGACCTGCACGAGCACCTGCAGGCGTCCCGAGCGGTGAGCGAAGCACCGCCCAGGTAAAGGTCGCTTCCGCAAACAGGGCGGCTTGATGATAGCTGTCGGGTCTGGCTGTGACACCTTGTGGAGGAGGTGGAAGTCCTCCTTGCTCATCGGCTGCCGAAGTCTACCTATGGGTTGCGCTCGCTTGCGGCAGACTCCCTTCAGCTACGCTTGCACCGAACCTACCGTCTGCACTCTGGCATTCAAAGATTGCGCCCATTTCTACCCAGGGGATACGCCGCTCCCGGTTCAGCGGCCGATAGGTCCTGGACCACGTGATGTTGCGGCGGCCAAGCCGCACCTGCTCCGTCGCGGCGACGAACATAGGCAACGCCGCGTAGAGAACATCCTCAATCGCCGTGTACACGGCGGTATGCTCGGGGTGGATGTTGTTGAGGTACCCCACGAGGCGCGGATGCCCGTCCACGATTTCGACGTCAGTTGGCAGCCACGCAAAACGCTGGCTGTGGGCGCCTTCGACCTGTCGTCTGTCCAAGACGGTTTTGGGGGTCTTGACAAACGGCAGCGTATCCCCCGTACCAATGGCGCCGATACAGTTGGCGCGGGTGAGCACAGGCTCAGCGAGCGCGCATGTGCGCCCGTATTCGATGGGGTACATGTTCACGTCGGCCACATGGAACATGGCATAGCCATGGTCGGCGCGGTACTGGCCCTCCTCGCGCGCCTCCGCCTCCAGGGGCGCCAAGGCTGCCTGCACAGCCCCCACAAGCTCCGGTAGGGCGCGTTTGTAGACGCCGGCATCCGAGTCGAGGACGCGGACCATATTGTGCCCCTGCCGGGCGCAGTTGGTGGCCTTGGCGCGCAGTTCGGTGATGCAGACGTCCAGCATTCTGTCCGTGAAGCCTGTGGCCGCGAGGTACTTGGGGAGGGCCGGGAAAGGGGTAGTGGTGCGTGACTGGCGTTTGCCTGCCACGAACTGCGTCCGCCACCTTTCGATGGCGGCTTCGTCGGTCACGAGGGCTGTCCACCGCGGGAGGTCGGTCACTTCGTTCATGAACCAGAGCATCGCGCGCTCACGCAGTGACAGCAGGTCATGGACCCAGTCACCCAGTAGGGCATTCGGCGAGTACGGGTCAGCCCGGTACTTGGCGCTGGTGTGGTCGTCTACTCCAAGAGGACGAGGGAGATGGGAGGCAATTGATTCCCCCATGACTTGGAACCCAAATGTGGTTGTTGGGAGGTCAAGTGGTGGATGGTGTAAGTTGCGTCAGAGGGAGAGACAAACAGGAATGAAGATGCCGCGACGGCGCGATTATATAGGGTAAAGGGAGATGGAAAGTCACATGGTCGCCAGCGCTACGTACCTGGGCGGGAGCGTCATACTCGAGTGGCGGTGTGGCATGCTACGACTTCCGTCGGATTGCGACCAGCTTTGCCTAAAAGAACGGGGATAGTCCATTACCGGGCCTGATCGATGTGGAATCGTTCCTCAGTCTGACGATGCACGACCAACGCCTGTACCGGCCGATGGAGGAAACAGAGAGCCCGCGAAAGTGGCATCCTCCAGCGCTACTGTGCCTCCACCAATACACTGGCTCCAACCGCCGGGTTCGGGCCCGACGCAGTGGAGGCCACCCTTCCTCCTTCCCGCGTGTAGAGGTCCCACGTCTCCCTGCCAATAGACTGGATGAACGAGTCCTGGTCGAGCAGCGTCGCGACGTCCTGCAGCTTCTCGATCGTCTCGGCTGTCCGGACCTCGTCGAAACGGCGGCGCTGGGCGAGCAACTCGAAGCCCACGATCGTGAGGCGCTGCGAAGCCGCCGCAAGCTGATCGAACTCCTCCATGAGGGCCGACAGCTCCTCCTCCGCCGTCATCGCCGGCGCTTGAGTCCGGAGCACCGGGTCATCCGCTGCTTCGGTGAAGATCAGCGTGAACCGGTACACCTTGTTGGACAAGGGGTTGGCCCAGAAGTTGAATGGTCCTGATCCAAGGGAGCTGTTAGGTCCGAATGGTAGATGGAAGACCATCTCGTATAGTTGCGGGCGGACCCGAGCTCGCAAGCCACGCGTTGAGTTCCAATACTCGAGTGCGCTGAGCACGACGACGCGGCGCACCCGAGGAAAGGACCAGGCGTCTGGTTTTTCCATGGGGTTACCCCAGAGAAAGGCGGACGCTTCCCGCCCGCCGCGGGCGTAAAGGCGCAGCGTCTCCAGGCGCGGCATCTTGGTGGCAAGACTATGCACAAGGTCCTGCCTCACGACCCCGCGGATGTCCAGAACTCTTGTGTGGGCCAGGAGGGACGTGGGTGCTGCCCGCAGCAAGAGGAGGTGCGGGTTGTCCCTGCTGTCAGCGGTGAAGGCAGAGGGTGACCAACGTTGTGTCCTCGAGGAGCGGCTCTCGCTGCCCATCGTGTAGAACAACTCCACGCAAGCGGAGCACCGAGCCGGGGACGCGCCGGCGGTCGTCACCATCGAGGATGAGGTGCGGGCCCCAGATCGAGTCGACGTATGCACGCCACTCGCGCGACGTGCCTCGGAATCCCCTGAGATCGGTGGCGTAGCTAAGAATGGCGCGGACGATGTGAGGGAAGGCTGACGCGTCAATGGTTACGTGTGTGTCGGAGGCCACAGGCAGTGCAGGTGGCGGGGAGGCTGGAGAGGAGGTCGGCCGAAGAGGTTCGAGTGCGGCTGATGGCGAGGAAGGTCGTGAAAGGGTTGGCGAGAGGGGCGGCGGTGGCTGCTTCTGGTCTCCGGACAGAGACAAGGGCTGGTCAAACGGCGAGCCGGGGTACCCAGTCTGGTCTGAGGTTGGGGGAGTTGCCACCCGCGGCTCCACCTCGAGTGGGGTGGAGATACCTGTTTCATCAGCTTAGGGTCTCACCCAGATCGCGTGGCTCACATAGCAGGCGGCGGAGGAGGGATGCCATGGTCACGGTGTTGTTGGGATGTGTGAGTTTGAGTGAAAGAGTGAGAGCGCGAGAGCAAGTGGTGTTAAGAGGAATGGCAACGAGTCACCGTGCTGTGCAGCGCATGGTAGGGTCTGTCTGCTGTCTGTGCACACACAGATCTCCAGATCTCCACATCCAACATCCGAAGATCGACGTGCAGCATGTCCGTATGCCAGCTGCCAGGAGCCCTGTAGGCCTGTAGGTGCTCCGTCTAGTCATCATAATCCGCCAACGTTGGCGTTGCCACCCCCTCACGTTCCAAGCCGACAAGGCTGCCAAAGTCCCCCTCGTGAGGCTCACCTGGCTGCATCGACTACATCCTTCTCTCTACGTTCCATCTCCACGTCTCTAAGCCACGCAGGTCGGACCAGCGTCGCTATGCCGCCGCGCTCACCTCCGATGGTGGCACGAAGAACGGGCACTTGCCGCCCTGCGCGCGCTCGCGCATCTCGGCAGCGTTCTTGAGCGTAATCTCCACACCCTGGTGGTACAGTCTCTCTGGGCCGAGGCGCGAGTTGATGTACCCCTCGGGCGTGTACTTCGCCAGTCC
The DNA here is from genome assembly GCA_023630115.1 of Cutaneotrichosporon sp. PK4640. Lineage (NCBI taxonomy): Eukaryota > Fungi > Basidiomycota > Tremellomycetes > Trichosporonales > Trichosporonaceae > Cutaneotrichosporon > Cutaneotrichosporon sp. PK4640. Next base: position 44,333 of record JAMALN010000110.1, read on the forward strand.
GGGAGTACCGAGGCCAAGCGCACCCACGCGCGGGCCGTCCGGCTTGGTGTACCACGGCTCGAAGATGTAGCCGTCGCGGACGATTTGGGGGAGGCCAGCGTCGGGTGCCTTCTCGCCCTTCTCCGAAGCTGGGCCAGCGAAGGCACAGCGAACGGTCGTCTTGACGTGCGCCGGCGGGGTCGTGCGCGGGAAGAGCAGGTTGCCGCACACCAGACCCTTGAGACGAAGGAGACGCGGGACGAGCCAGTACATCCACGCGGGGGGACGCTCCCACCCGAACGCCTGCAGCATGTAGTCGTCGAGGAGGACAAAGCTGATCTTCTTGCCGAACGGCCACATCCAGCGAGGCATGTCTTTGAGCAGGACGCTGAAGGTCGCATTGCCGACCTGGGTGTTGCGAGGGTCGTACACCATCGTCTTCTTCCCGTACGCAGTCGTCCACTCAAGCAGCTCGGCGCGCGTGGGAGGGATGTCCGTGATACCCATGCGTGCGCCAATCTCGCGCCAGTGGACGTAGCTGCGGTCAGCCAGGAACGTTGAAGGGGCGGCGAGGAAGACGAGAAGCACGCCGCTCTTCCCTGCACGTGCACACCACTCACCGGGCCTCCTTCTCCAGCTCGTTGAGCGGGCGGTAGTCAAACTTCTCGGTGAAGTAGTACGGCTCAAACACAAATAGCGCAAGGGTGAACAGCTTGTCGTCGCGGCCGATGAGGTTGCCGTAGCGGCCATGTAGCCAGTTCATGCGCGCGAGAGCGATGCTGCCACGCTCCGTGTCGACACCGGCGACAGCATGGCTCTCGCCACCGCCGCTGAACTCGTTGATGAAGATTCCCGTGTCCTCGGCGCGGCGCCCCGCACTGGCGTCGGTCGACAGCTGCCCAGACTTGCACAGAACGGCAGAGATGGTCGGGATGGCATACGTCTTGAAGAGAGCGAACGAGAGGGCAATAGTGACCGTCCAGGGCATTTCCTGCTGTTAGCGCGGCGGAACCAGTGGGGGTGGCGAGGGGTACCGGTGCGGGACACGGTATGTGGCGCGGACGCGTTGCCGGACGGCAAGGCCAATCTTGCGGCCCGTGTTCCATGCCGTTGCCACCCTGCCGCTGCTATCCACTCACCAAGAAGGACGAGGTCTTAGAGATCTCCTCGGCCTCAAAGTAGGTCATCTTGCTCATGTCGTCGAGGAGGTAGGCGTACTTGTCCATCATGGCATCGCGCTGGGCGTAGCGGACCTTGCGGACGGCCTGGACGCGGCGAACAAGCAGCGCACCGGCGACAGCGATGAACGCGGCGGCGTACACAGCGTACAACAGCGCCGACATTGTGAGGGACTGTGTGTGGATGGGAGAGTGGGAGATGGAGAGATTGTGGGAAGGAGGGGGTGGCTTAGTGTCCTTTGGTGGTTCAATTGTTCCAGACGCGGTTGCCGGTGACCGGTCTACATGCCGTCATGTGACGATCAAGGCTGTACGCTGGGCTCGCATGGGCCGATCCCCGACGGGGCGCGAGAAGCATCCCATCATTAACATTATCGCCGGCGATTGAGATTGTTGATGCTTGAATGGGGGCGGGTGTTGTGAGAATGCAGAAAGAGGGCAACAGAGTGGAAGGCAAGTGTGAATGGTGGTGAATTGCGTCACTCAAACTGGAACGGCACAGGCACGTCCGACACCTCTGCTTAATCTTCACTTCAGCCATGCCAGCCATCGGCGTCTGCAGCGCTTGAAACTCGTCTCATCGTGCATCGCGTCGCGACACGCATCATGCAGCTCACTCGCCTCTCAGTACCTCGCCTGTTCCAGCATTCCCCGCCCATGGCACGACACCAGCCATCGGATCGGCTTTGCATCCGGTATGGCCTCTAGCAACGAGTGTACACTTCTACAGTACTTGCGATCATCACACACTTTCTACAACTTGGCCTTGACCTCGGTAGACGCCCCAGCGGCGGCCTTGAGATCTTCGGCGACGTCGTCGCGCCACACGACCTCGACGTTGCGCGGCCCCTGCTTGGTGCCCTTGACGAGAACGACACGGTCAAAGTCGCCAGCCTTGCCAGAACCGCGGAGCTCGGGGCCAGAGCCCTCAAGCGAGAGGATCTGCCGCCCGCTGGCCTTGTGCAGACCGCGGCCCTGCGGCGAGATGACCTTGTCCGCCCAGCTGATGCTGCTGGTGGCATGGTTTGACCGCCCCGTCGTCAGCGACGCCAGGAACTTCTTGAGCCCCTCGCGCTGGGCAGCGTAGTCGCCTGGTCCCGTCAGGTGCTCGGCAAGGTGCCCGATGAGGTACATCTGGGGCGGGTAGATGATGATCTCGCCGCTCTTGCCGCGGTTCAGCCAGTCGGAGCAGTCGTCGAACGCTGCCGCCGTGTGCTCCAGCCCGCCGTCGTGCGTTGGGTTGTGCACGACCTTCTCGGCATCGTGGCCAACCGCGTCCGAATTGAGCGGCAGCAGGTAGACGTACATCTGCGTCGTGAAGCGCTTAGGGACGTTGGGGGGAGTGATCCAGCGCGTGAAGGGGACAAGAGATTCTGCTGTCAGCGGGGGTGTTCCGATCTTGTGGAGAGCTGACGAGGGGAGTTTAGGCGTAGGGATAGATGTGGTGTGGTTGCACACATCTTCTCAAACGATGCCCTGTGAATGGGCGTAGCGCCCGCCTGTCCCCGGATGTCCCGGCGGCATGCAGTCTGACACCGGACACCCGAGACGCGTCCTCCAACAGTGGACGCGTCGGTGACTACACCACCTCACGTCACTCCCCCCTCATCCTCGACTCTGCGCCTCCTCAACTCACCGACATCAGGAACGCCGCCCTTCTTGTCGAGCCACTCCTCAAACTTGATCTTGTCGCTGTGGATCGCCTTGCGGCCCTCGTCGAGCTCGGCGTCGCTGAGCTGGAGGAGAGGGCTCCCGGGCGCTGACCCCTTCTTACGCGCCAGCAGGATACCCGACTCCTCAAACGTCTCGCGTATCGCGGCGAGGCGGTACGCGGGTCCGTCGGCATGCCGGCCGGCATCCTTCTCGCCGGGGACGACCTCGTGGTAGCTGCTGAGGTTGCCGCCGGGGAAGACGTGGGCGGAGGGGAACGCAGAGGAGCGCTGCACACGGTGCAGGAGGAGGAGCTGGTTCGTGGGCGACACGAGCATCACACTGGACATCAGCGGCTGTGGAACGAGGGAGCATGTCGTGAGGGCCGAAGCGACGAGAGACTCACCTCGAGCTCGGCTTGGGCACGGCTGGCACCTTTGCCGCAGTCGAGGAGGGGCGCGCCTTCTCCTTTGTGACGATCCAGGACATTGTTGAAGGAGCGAGTCTTGTTGTGCGATAGCTTGCGAGAGCGACGCGAGGTATGGAGAAGAGCATGTCAGTGAGAGAGGGGACGGGGGTCTATGAGGCCCGTGGAGATGGAGAGGGAGATTGTGGGCGGGGGGTCGGATGAGACCGAGTGACAGTTGCCGGTTTACAAGCGGGGTGGTGAGCGGGCAAGAATGCGGGGGTGGCCGTCTCGGCGTCGCGGAGTTGGGTCTAAAAGCCGAGCAACGCCCAAACCTTTCATCTTGCACGTATAAAGCCAGGTCATCTCCACGTATCCACCATGCTAGTAGAGATGCCAGTGTAGATCTACATTGCCGCTGCTGTTCGAGAGCAATGCGTGTGTATGGAGGTTTGTTCTTGTACCAGTACGAGACGGACCAAGTCTCGGCAACTGCTGGGCGGGTGATAGCCGAGCGGGCCTCCACAACGGCAAGAAGGGCCGTTCAACTGCCAACCTGTTGGCCCATTGTTCTTGTGTTGATGCTGGAGAGTGGCATGAGCCCGTGAGGTAGACTGTCAATGGCAGTTTGTCATGGCAGTATCAGAAGTGTCCTACGTTCGTGAGCATGGCAAGCATGGCGAGGTCGACATGGACCAAATCGACATGGACCAAGCTCTCGCGATTCCAATGTGAGCTACTGTTGGTTAGGTGTCACGAGTTCGACTCACCGCCGCTACCATTAGCCTTGGGTTAGGCTTATTGCTCGCCCTGTTTCCGAAACAGGCCCAACTGCAACTGGGCAAGGCGACACGTAGGCTAAAGCAATGGTGACAGAGCTGTTTGTGTTTGCAATTGAGAGGCGCAGGGTGACGAGGAATGACCGCCATCCCATAGTCGATCCAAGCGACACCGAGATTGACGGACCTTCCTCTGTTGCATCTCTTTCGACAACGCTCCATCATTCACCTTTCACACCTACAGTATCACAACCTCCTCTTCATCTGAACGCTCACCACTTCACTTACACCTCGTCCCTCCAACTCCTCATCGCCTCCCGCAGCCATCCCTGGCCATGCCTGCCCAGAAATCTTGGGAGTGGCCAGCCGCAGCATTCCGCGTGGACCAGCCGAGACCGGTCTAGGCGCGCTCGGCGCACAGCCTGCCTCACTGCGCGAAGATGGACGCGCCCACGTCTGCATTCCTGGCCGCTTGCACAAAGTCTGACGCGGTTAGTGACGCCTAGTCATGTGGGCTGCCTGGGTGGGTGGATCTAAGCTTGGCCCCTGGGCGATTAATGAGCGATGACGTGAGGGCAACAACAAACCCGCACCTCGCACCCGAGCAAGTTGCGCAGTTACAACGCCAAGAACATCTCATCTCCTTGGTCTCCAATGCGGCTGTGCAAACTACACCAAAGCCCCACTCTTACATCCTTCGTCATCACAGTCGACGCCGGCGCCGAGCACACCCCACTCCGCAGCCCATCGGCCATCGGAACAGTGCAAGCCAAGGCGCACCTGCCAAGGCATACGTCGACGCTGTCATCGTCATTCCCCTCGCCACCGGACTGCGCGTCAACTTGATCACCTTGACCTTTTAACCTTCCGTCCCGCAGTCCAGCCTTCTCCCTCCGATCCATCTTGCTTCTTCTCCTTCACTCTACCCACCACTCCGCCTCACCGACATGCTATACCTCCCCATCCTCCTCGCACACCATGCCCTCGCGCAGACCGTCTTCAACGACCAGCCCGCGGCCAACGACTCGGCCACGGAGCCGTACTGGCCCCCATACCCTCCTGGCACGAGCGAATCCGACTTCATGATGAGCGGCAACTCGACGGATGTGGACCTCAGGGGAGAGTCGCGCATCGCGCAGTGGATCGTGTCTGCGAGCAATGTGTTCCGCGCGCAGTTCGGTGAGTTTCCGAGGACGTGACGGACATCCGCTCACGCCAGGCAACCAGCCGGTGACCTGGAACGAGACAGCGGCACGAATCGCCCAGGACCACGTCAACACATGTCTATGGGAGCACTGGTGAGTGACCGGGCGAGTGTGCTGCGCGAGCTTGAATGGCTTACGTTCGCTCGCATCGTTTGGAGAGAAGCTGACAGAACAGGGGAAGCGACAACCTGTACGCTTAATGTCCCCTCACAGCTGACAACAGCGCACAGCTCTCGTACTCAGAAGAAGGTCACCGCTTCGATGTCAACCCGATGATCGAGATGTGGGCGGAGGAGTGGGGTGAGCCAGCTCAAACCACTCCTGGTGAAGCTGACCGCAGACTACTACCCTTTCCGTCACCCAGAAGCCCAGGCGGCCTCGCACTTCACGGCCGTGAGCTCCTGCGTTTTACAAACACCTCTGATATCAGATGCTGTGGAACGAGTCCACCACCCTCGGGTGTGCATGGAATGTTGACTGCGCCAACCAAACCGACTTCCCCAGTATGACGTACTTCGTTTGTGAGTGACCAGCTGGGCTGCCAAGCGCAGAGCTGACAGCAGGCAACTACTGGCCGATGGGCAACATGGCTACACAGCCACCCGGAGAGCTGTACGCCATCAACGTCCCGAACTGGACGAAGTGGACGCCTGAGCAGGTGCCAGACGTCGCATACACGCCGGCCCCCACTTCGCCCATCCCTACGGCGACTGTCACGCGGTCGGCTCTCGCGCCATCGGGACAGGCAGGATCTGCGGCAGCACAGGGTGTACGTCTAGCTTGCAATGTCACAGGAGACCAACTGACACCAGAACGGGCCTGACCCAGCCCTCAACAGCGCAGGTCGCAACGCCCTCCCATTCGGTCTTCTGGTCGCCGCCCTCGCTGCTGCGGTTGCCCTCTGAGCGCCGCCCACCTCGCTGTTGTATACAGGATCAGGTTTGAACCGGTGTACTGATCACGCTGGTGATCTGATGGGACCTAACAATAGATGCGATGCAGAGCAAGTGTACAAATGATCGCCTCGGTTTCTTAACGTCTCAAGATCAAACTGCACGAGCCAGCGTGCGACTTGTTCAAGACCTGCTGACGTACTTACTGGCCCGCCATAGGGCGGCGGCGCTCCTGTGGGCGGCACCCGGGGCAGTCACAGAAGCACTCGTCAAACTTGTGCACGTCCTCGCGCAGGGTGCTCGCGCAGGCGAGGTAGCACGAGTGGCGCTCGGGGCGGGCGGGGCCGAGGCCCTGCGGCGCGGGGAGGAAGAAGTCCTCGCCTGTGAGGTTCTCGGTGCTCTTCTTGGACGCGAGGCTCATCTTGGACAGCGAGCGGCGGACACGGCCACTAGCGCGGCGCACGAGGCGGCGCACCGTCCCGTCCTTGCCCGGCGGGCTCTCACCGCGCCGGGTGCGCTCGTCGACAATCCCACAGCGCAGGCTCTCAGCGGCGGGCGACGCAGCGCGCATGCGCGTGATGTGCCCGTCGTTCATCTTCCACTCGCGCGGCGTGTGCGCGAGCGTCGGGCCCATCGCGATCCGCTCCTCGCGGTCGGCCGGCACGTGCAGCGGCTCCATGGGCGGTATCCCGCGGCGGTCCTTCGGCTTGCGGCCGCCGAGCGAGAACACTGACGTGATGGAGCCCTTCTTCTCGTGCTTCTTGCGGAACTCTACCGGGCTGGTGGTGCGCCCACGCTCAGTCGAGGCTCCGCGCCACTCGTCAAACCCCTCCCACCCCTCGCGGACGAACACCTTGGCGATCTCCTTGTCGGGGTCGACAAGCCCAACCGCCTCGCGCATCTTCTCCCAGCTCTTGCGCATGCGGAGGCCCGGGCTGTCCACCAGCCGGGGCTCCGCCGGCCCCGCGCGCCCCATCTCCCGCGTGTCGGGGCGCACGCTGATGTCGCCGTAGCTCTCGGTCGCGTACGGGTTCACCTCGCGCTCCCTCGGGCGGTAGGGGTTGAAGCTGGTGTCGGGCTCGTCCGAGACGAGCGTCGGGTCGTGCGTCGGCCCGCTGCGGTCGCTGTACCGGCGGCGGGGGCGGAGGGGCTGGGTCGGGGTGTGCGAGGTGCGCTCTTCCTGGCTGGACGTGCTCATGCGCTTCATGGCGGCCAGGAAGGCGGGGGAGACGTCCGCCGCGTTGCCGGCGGGCAGCGCGGCCCAGTCGGCCGAGGTGCCCGAGCTGGGGGCGGAGGTGGGGGCGGACGACTGCTCCGAGTCCCACCACACGGTGTCGGGGTGTGGCTGGCGGGTTGCGCCCAGGCTGTGGTTGCGGACAGGGAGGTTGGTGAGCTCACGGGCGCCCTCAGACTGCGGCGCCTCGTCTGCGGTCAGCAGCGTACGGGGGACACTCACTCTTGCAGAGGAGGCGCATGGCGGCCTCGCGCTGCCGGCGCTCCTCGGCAAACAGGTCGCGGGGACGCGGGGGCGTGTCGAGCGGGAGGGAGCGGAGGATCTTGGCGCGCAGCGTCGAGTCGGGGGCGCGCTCGGGCGTGCTTCCCTGCGAGTAGACGGAGGGCGAGGAGTGTACGCTGGGCGGGTGGTTGCGTGGGTCCATGTTGGATGGGGGTGGTTGAGCTTGGCGGGGGGTTGGGGTGTTTTATGTTGCTGGGGGCTTCGCCGCGGCTGTGATGGCGGGGATGATGATGGACAATGAGGCTGAGCTATACTTGTGGTGACCCATGGTGATGCATCGCCCGGGCGAGTGATCCGTGTGTGTTCCAGTGGCGAGGCGAGTGTGTTTGGGTTAGTGTGTTTGAGGTAGTGAGTTTGGGTGGCCCATTGTTGATCGCGGCCCATGATCTCGCCTCGCCCTCCTTCGCCGAGCCCCGGGCCACATCTTAAGCCCATTGTCGGGCCTCTGCCCCCCATGCAACAATGGACCAGCGCACCGACCCCCCCGAGCTCGACAGCGACCCCGAGCTCGACGGCGTCGCGGCCCTCCGCCTCGAGTCCGACGCCTTCACCGCCCGCCTGCTCGCGCAGACCGCGAGCCTCCGCCCCGGCCCTCGGCAGACGGCGACCCTACCCCGGCCCCGCTGCACGTGCCGGTGCACGTGCGGCGCGAAGCAGCGCCGCGCCGAGGAGATGTATGCATCCGCGCGGCGCGTGTCGGACGCGTTCCACCGGGCGCACCAGGAGAGCCCTTCGCACCAAGAGAGCGCTTTGCGGCCGGAGGCCGTGGGGCTGGGCGTCGCGCTCGCTGGCCGGCCGGCGCACGTCGTCGTCGCGTCTGGCGTCCGCCAGCCACCGGACCGGCAGGAATCGAACCGGGAGGAATTAGGAGGGCCCATCTCTAAGCCTAGGCTGAAGCGGCTCGTTCTCGCAGCGAAGAACCCGCTGCGCCGTGTGAGCTAGGCAAGCGTCCAGTTGTAGGAGTACCGGAAGCATGTTCCCGGATCAACAATGATCTCATGTAGCCCCTCCCGTTTCATCATCATGGACTAGGGATGCCACGGCATGCTTCCTCTCGCCGCTGCACGTGACGCATTCGTGGGACCTCGCGATATTGCGTGCTATCGGTGGGACGAGGAGGCCGGCGAGCTGTGAGGAAGATGGCGGCGGAAGGATGTACATTAAGTTCGGGAATCGGGTCGCTGGATCGACTTCTGGAACCTCTTCGCCACCAACCCACAGACATCTTTACATCACAGCACATCCCAACGCACCCCACAGCGGCATGGCCCACCGGCGCACCGACAGCGTGTGCAGCGTCTCGAGCGTCTCGAGCGCCGCAAGCGACGCGAGCTTCTCCTCGTTCTCCTCCCTCTCCTCGCTCTCCTCGAGCACCTCCTCCACCTGCACCTCCAACGCGGACTGGGTGCACGTCGAGACGCCGAGCAGCACCCTTTTCTCTACGCCGCTGCACAAGGCGCCGAGCCCGAGCCCGCCCTCCTCGCCCGGCGGAAGGCGGCACTCGGTCGGGCTCAACCTCGCCCCGAGCCTGTGCGACTTTAACCCGAGCCCGCACCGCCCGCCGCCGCGCCCTGCGCTGCGGCCCCTCCTCCTGGCCGCCAAGTATCCGCTCGACCCCACGCTGCCACTGTTGTAGCATGTATTATATGCATCTCTCGGAGCTCTAAGTGATGTCCGGCTTGCGCGTGCGGTGGCGGAAAAAGATGGCGCACAGAATCCCGGCCGCGAGGGTGTACGCCGACACGAAGATGTAGGCGTTGCGGTCGCCCGTCCAGTCCTTGCCGCCCTCGCCGGTGGCGAGGAGGCCGGCCTGGATCGCGACGCCGGCGACGCTCCCGATCGTGAACACGACCTGCGCGAACGAGCCGGCGACGCCCGCAAACTCGACGGGGAAGCTCTGGATGATCGATGTGTTGATCCCGATGAAGATGAGCATGGCGCCAAACGTCCCGAACACCTCGCTGGGGAAGATGTACCGCCAGTAGTCCTTGCCCCAGCCGCCCCCGCTAAAGGCCAGGAGCATGGTGCAGCCAAAGGCGAGGAGGCAGGCGGGGGGCTGGACGTAGCGGGGTTTCATGAGGAGGATCGGGAACGGCTGGCACACGATGCCCGCGAGGATGGCGACGACGCCCATCGGGACGAGCTTGGCCGCCGCGAGGAGGGACGAGTTGCCCATCGCGTCCTGGAAGTAGGTGGCGCAGCGGAGCTGGTACGTCGAGAACCACGCCGCGGGGATCAGGCCGAGGAGGAGGAGGATGCCGATGTTGGGGTACTGCCACATGTCGTGGGGGAGGAGGCTGTACCCGTGTGCCTGGTAGTGCTCCCACACGACAAAGGCGGCCATGAGGACGAGCGAGACGACGAGGGGGGCGTAGAACGAGGCCGACTTCCACCCGGCCGCGGCGGCCTCGGAGAAGGCAAACATGAAGAGGACGAGGGCGGCGACGAGGAGGAACACGCCGCCGAGGTCGAGCCGGCGCCACTTCTGCGCGCCGGGGATGGATGCCGCGACGGCGCGCGTGGGGGGCATGAAGAACCACGCAAAGACCGAGAAGGGGATCGAGATGAACGCGACGCTGGGTGAGCTGGGTCTACGGGGGCACGCACAAGCGGAAGAACCAGCGCCACGAGGCCATGAGGAACAGCCCGACGAGGATGGGCGAGAGCGTGCTCGCGAGCGCGCCGGCCATGCCGAACAGGGCGAGGCGCTTGGCCTGCTCGACCTTGCTCGGGAACATCTGGACGATCATGTTGAGGGAGCTGGGGACGGTGAGGACGGCGAAGAGCGCGCACACGGCGCGCAGGACAAAGAACGCGTACTGGTCCTTGACGAACGAGATGGCGAGCCACAGCACCCCGAGGCCAAAGTATCCGAGGGTGAAGACAATGTGCGGGGGGTACAGGTCGGCGAGGCGTCCGGCGAGGAGGAGGAAGGCGGCGAACACCATCGCGTACGAGGTCGGGATCCAGCCCTCGCGCGCGGGGGCGATGGACAGGTCGCGCGCGATCGGGGTCACCATCACGAACATGGCCGTGTTGCCCGCGCCGTCGATAAAGATTGTGAGGCACTGAATTAGCGGGGGTGGGCGGGGACTCACAAAGCAGGTGAAGAGGATGTTCTTGCGGGCGCGAGAGAGGGCCTCGAGCACGTTGGGCTCGGCGGCCACGACGGTTCCCGCCTCGACATCCTCGAGCTCGACGGGCTCGGAGCTCTTGGGGGACGCGTCCTGCAGCTCCAGGGGGGTGGCGGGCTGGGAATCGTGGATCATGGCGGATGGGGGGTGCGTTGGATGGCCGGATGGTCGAATATGTAGCAACTGCCACAGACAGTGTGGCATGTCCCGGATCCGAACGCTCGGCCGTTCACGCGCCACGTACGGTGGTGTGTGGTCTGACCACACTCGCCCAGGCCATGCAGACCAGTCGCAGCACGACTTTGCATCCGATCCTTGGCGTCAGTATCAGCTGCCAGCCAACGACACTAGCACACTATCAGCATTGATCCTAAACGAACAGTGCTGGGTGTCAGTGCCTCAGCGAGTCGTCTCGGATCCGTTGCACGTGGGTGGTGTTTGGTTCCGAGAGTTGCATCAGTGGCAGCCTGCCCCTCAGATGTGCCTCGGGCCCCGACGGGCCCCGTCTCCGGTTGCGAGATATTGTCCTTCGGACTCGGATTGAGCGGCTGGCAGAGTACGCTGCATACGCTTGGCGCCAGCTTGGCGTCTACACGAGATCAAGATCCGCCGTCAGTCGGACTCGTGGGAGTTGGAGCTTGTGGCCAGCTGCCATGCAATCCGACATCCGCTTTCCACCTGTGCCTCAGCTTGATTGTCCATCCCCGTGCCCCGGATCGTCGCTCCACGCCACGAAGGGTGCGCTACCGGCCTTCCCCGGGCCTCCAACTCGATCCCTCGCCAAAGGTGCCTTCGCCCTCCCCCACCCGGCGACTCCCACTAGCTGCGGGCGGACGTGCCTGGCATGCCATTATCACATGCATCGGCATCACGTATCAGACTTGTCGAGGGATCTATCAAGCCCGCCGGCGGATCTTGGTGCCGGTCACGACGCCGCGCTGCCGCCCACGGCTATCGAAGCCCAGGTAGTCAAGTATATTAGGTCCCTTGCTCGCCTGCTTCGACTCGGACTGTTTGGGCTCCAGCGGGGTGCGCCTGCGCGGGATGTCGGGGCTGGAGCCCATCTCGATCACCTCTATGGGCCGCTTCGGAGCGCGGAGGGGGCTCGAGTTGTCGACCAGCACACGAGATCGGGGCTGAGGGCTAGCGGGTTCAGAGTCGCTGAGCTCCAACGGCTGCTCCTCGTACGTCTGATCGCGCCTGGTCTTTTCGCGGCCGAGAACATCTGCGTATGCTGCGTCGTTGTGCCCAGTAGCCTCGCGCGCTATCCTGGCGAGGCGCTCCTCCCGGTTAGGAATCAGCCTCTCCCCATCGCCCTCGAGGCGCGGCTGAGGGCGCCCAAAGTACTTGCTGCGCGTCCCGGCGCCCGTGCTGGGTCCTGCTTGTGCTGCGCGCCCGGCCGCGAACGGGTACGAGCTCGCTCGTGACGGTGAAGACTTGCGGCGCGCCCCCATGTCAAACGACATTGTCCGTGATGTTGCCGAGCGTGCCGGGGATGTGTTGTGCAGTCTGAACGTACGCGCGGTGGCCGAGAGCTTCTTCGGAGGCGACGGGCTGTCCAAGCGGAAGGTGCGAGCCGTTGCCGAGCGCTTGGCGCGGTCGGCTCTCATGTCGTCGATAAGACTGTCGAGAGTCGGTTCCTCGACTTCCAGCTCGAGGGTATCATCGATGGGCTCAGGCTCAAGGTCGGGCACGTCGAACTCTAGTGCGTCGTCGTCGTCCTGGTCATTGTGCGGTGTACTTCCGGGGCTGGTGCGCGCCGCTGCTGCCCGCAGCGCCTCGTTCTCGGCCCGCAGCTCCTCGAGTTTGCCCTTCAGCTGCCCCCGCTTCTCTGCCTTGGCCTGCCACGTCCTGAGCGTCTTTGTGCGCTCCGCGAGATCCTTCTGCAGCCCCTGCCGTTCTTCTGCCTCCATGGCACCGATTCTGGAGTCAGCTCGAGTTCTGTCGTTCACAGCTCACCTCTGCGCCTCGGCGAGTTTGGCCTGCAAGTCCGCTTCGCGCTCCTCTGCGCTCGTCCGCGCACGCTGCAGTGCAATCCGCAACTTCTCGACCTCGCGCTGCATGACATCCCGTTCCGTCGCCGCGCGTGCGATGTCCTTCCCGGCCTTCATTTGCTCCTTCTTCAGCAGACGCTCAAGCTCCGCCTGCATACGCCGCTCGAGGTCGAGCTTTGCACGAGTGTGCTCGCGTTGCGCGGCGGATAGTTGAGCTTCAAGGTCGGCGACGCGCCCCTCCAGCGTGCCGATGAGCGGGTGCTCCTCTAGGCGTCTCTTGAGCTTGTTCAGCGCGGCGTTGAGCCCGCCGACGTAGGTCTGCTGTCAGCTTTACCAAACGCCAGCGCTAGCTCACCTTGAACCCCTCGGCCGCTTTGGACGACACAGCGTCCGCCTTCAGCGCCTCCACTCGCCGCAACGTCCCCTGCACGTCGTCCTCGTGGCTCTCGGGCCCGGCGGTGTCGAGCTCGGCCACCAACCCCCTCGCCCGACGCGCCATGCCCAGGATGTCCTTGTCCGCGCTCTTCCACCGTATGCTCGGGCTACTAGGCACGTGCTGCGAGGAAGGCGGCGCCTGCGACAGCATCTTGCCATCGGCCGTGAAGTTGATAAACAGGCGGTGGATAGCGGGCTCGCCTGTCTCGTGGTCGGCATAGCACTCTGCGCGGCACTGGGGGCATTCGGCCGGCGCGTCGGCCACGCTGACGTCGACGCCTTGGTCGGCCATGTGGGCTATATGCGCGTCGGCCTGGGACTTGAACCACTGAAGCAGGCACTTCTCGTGGAAGACGTGGCCTGGCGTGAGCTAGAGCGGGAGAAAGGCGTACCGCAGTCGGGCGTCGCAATGGGGAACACCTCGTCCAGGTCGTCGCGGAGGTCGAAGAGGTTGTCCATGCAGACCGCGCATTGCGCGTCCTCTAGTCTGAGCGGCATGGCGACGCGACAGGTGTTGGGTGTTGGGTGTCGCGGGGGTTGGGAGAGGTAGAGTGAAGAGGAAGGGTTGGAAACATCAGGCGCGTCGCCGCCATGCAGCGCGTCGCGAGGCACGTCACGTGACCGGCCTAAAGATTACCCCTCAACCCCAGCTGATCCTCCTCACCGTAGCTACCGTTGCTGCGCTGCTCACACTCGCCGTTCGCGATGCATGCATTCATCAACCTCTCGACTCTAAATCCAGAGAACACCGGACAGGTGTGGAGCCGATGACCGCTTTTATCGCTTGCGCTCAAGCACACAGCCATCTTGAACCGCAGCACCCTGTGGCGCCCCGCAAACTCGTCATTCCACCTGCTGATTCAGTCATCTCCCCACTTCAACAGATCAACATCTCCTCATCTCGCTTCCCACTATCCAAGGATGCCGCGGTACCACGTCCTAGTCAACCCCGTCTCCGGTGCTGGCGAAGCGCCAGACTGTGCGTCCTGTCTGATCACCGCTAACCCCAGTCGTTGAGCACCGCGTCCTCCCCCTCCTCAACTCGCTCAACATCGACTACGACGTCCACGTCACCAAGGGCGTCAACGACGCCGGTCGCATCGGCCGCGAGCTGCTCCTCGAGCGCGAGCAGCGCGTCAAGGAGGGCAAGGTCTCGCGCGACGAGATCACCTCTATCGTTGTCGGCGGTGGGGACGGCACGTCGCACGAGTTCATGGAGGGCGTCCTGGAGGGGGTGCGGGGCGGCGCCGAGCTGGGCCGCTGGGAGCTGGTCACTCTGCCGCTGGGTACTGTGAGTTTCCTCTCTCAGCTCCTACACCGCGATGAGCTGACACCAGGCCAACGCCCTCCACTCGACCCTCTTCCCGCCCGACTCGGTTCCCGTGCCGCTCACGGAGCGCCTCGAGCCCCTCATCGCGCCGGGCGACATGCACGCCCTCGCGTCCCTCATCCGCGCGGTCGAGGGCGGCGCGCCGCGCTCCCTCCCCGTCACGCAAACGTCCATCCTCTCCTCGTCCGGTACGCCAGTCGAGGACCCGATCCCCTCCCACATTGTGCTCAGCACCGCCCTCCACGCCAACATCCTCGCCGACTCGGAGGCGTTCCGCGCCGAGATGCCCGGCATCGAGCGTTTCAAGCGCGCCGCAGCCGCCAACATCACCGTCTTCTTCCCGGCGCGTGTGCGACTCCTCCCCTCCGCTGCTGGTGTGCGCGTGTACGACCCGCGCACCAAGGACTGGAAGGCCGCGGATGAGGAGCTCGAGGGCCCGTTCGCCTACTTCCTCTCTACCACCACAACGCCGCGCCTCGAGCCGACATTTGTGATCGCGCCCACGATCGCGCGCCTCCCGCCCGCGCCGCACGAGGGGACGATGGACATTGTCGTGCTCCGCCCGCTGCGTGATCCCCACTACCACGCCGCCAAGGAGGAGGACAAGCCCATGGCCTGGGCGTTGCGCGCCAAGGAGGTGTTAGGTGCGGCGTACGACGACGGACGCCACATCGCCCTCACGTACGGAAAGGAGGGGACCGTCGACCTCAGCTCCCGCGCCCCGGTGCACGATGAGGGCGGCGAGCCCGTTGTCGAGGTGTTCCGATGCGCTGGATTCGAGTGGACGCCCACGGAGGACACGCACGAGAAGAGCCATATTGTGTGCGCCGACGGAAGTCTCTACACTATCCCTCCAGGAGGCACTGGGCGTGCCAAGGTCATGGAGAGCCATGCGGGCGAGGGGTTCTGGGTGTGGGGATAGGGGTAGTCGTAGACGAGGCTAAATGCCGTCGACACCGAGGAATGGACACTCTGTAGCTGCTCACAAAGGCCATGTCTGCCAAGACGAGCTCTGACCACAGGAAACATCAGTCAGATCTCGATCTCTTCACGAACTCAGCATGGCCTAGCTCATGCATCTGTAAATACGGAACTACGAACCAACGACCTTGGTTTTGGCACATGCACCAGAGGGGACTGTATACAAACGAGAGGGACCGGAGGGAATAACAGGATGCAATTGACACGGCGGACGGCGGCGGGCGGCGGGCCGAAGGCGGCGAGCGAGCCCAGCTGCGCGTCCATGCCCAGTAGACACTGAGAGTGTACCGGGGATGCAGGCAGACACGGGATGTGGGGACATTTTTTTGGTATTCGGGCAGATCGTCGACGAGTCGCGCGCGACCGGCGGCCGGCGGCACGGTTCGCGTTCACGCTCAGGACTGGTTGCCCTTGCGTGCGCTCTTGATCATGGGCGACAGGCTCGTGAGCTTGGCCGAGTACTTGAAGAACTCGTTCTGCAGAAGCTGCTCGGCGTTTGGGCGCTGCTCCGAGTCGACGGTGAGACACGCCTTGAGGTAGTCGCGGAAGACGCTCGAGAGCTTGTCCCAGTCCTTGATCTTGGGCGTGCCGTTTGTCGCAATGAGGTACAGTGCGCGCAGAGGGTTCTCGTTCAGGTAGGGCGGCTCGCCCTCGAGCATCTCGATCGCCATGATGCCCAGCGACCAGATGTCGACCTTGGGCCCGTACTCCTTGCGCATGACGACCTCGGGAGCCATCCAGTACGGCGTGCCGACCATCGTTGTGCGCTTGGTATGCAAGGGGTCCGCGATGCGTGCGCAGAAGCCAAAGTCGGCTGAACGTTAGCACAACACTAGCAGGGAAACTCACTGAGCTTGACGTCTCCGTTGAGCGAAAGAAGAATGTTGTCACTCTTGATGTCGCGGTGGATGACACCCTTCGAGTGCAAGTGGCGGAGACCCTCGCAGGTCTCGCGGCTCACCGCCGCAATCTGCGCCTCGCTCATGCAGTGGGCAGTGACAACGTCCGTCAGACTGCCACCCTCCATGTACTCCATGACTACCCAGAGGTCACCCTTCCACAGGTACGAGTCCTTGAAGTTGACGATGTTGGGGTGTGATGACTCGCGCATGACGAG